>JAQFVV010000766.1:160000-230126 GCA_028023455.1 Epiperipatus broadwayi | reverse complement strand
CCAAAATTCAACTCAGACCAGCATAAAAATAATATTAAAACACTATCAACTGTTTCACTGCTACAAGCCAACTTTTCAAGTGTAAAGAACTACAAAAACTATACAATATATTGGAAGCAGTAAATCTTAGCTTAAGATTGTGCTTCATGTTTCTACCTACTAACCCATGTTCAAACCCCTCATTTCCCCATCCCGCTCCTTTTGTCATGTATATATCTTTATGTATATATTTGAGCCGCATCTATAATACTTATAATAAAAAAACTAATAATTAATAAAAAGAATTAATAATAATTTTAAAACATGTTATTGAAACATTAAATTTTATAATTTAGGCACGCATACATGAAATATATATACACAACAAAAAGGAGCTTGGCTTTCAGAGAGAGGTATTGCAAATACATTGCTTTTTGCTTGAAACTTAAATGATGTAGCAGTAAATCCACCACTCTGCTCGACCCTCTGGGTCAGGGTCATCATCTGACGCTACCAGAATATCCTGCTGCCCTGAAATGAAGAAAGTTCTAAAAATTAACTTTAGTGTGCTAATAGAAGCTTGCTGCCATGGGAGAACTTTCATTTCAACTTCATCTGTACCGTGCCATACTTAAAAATGGACTCTAAAAATGGAAAGGTAAATTTCCAAGCTGTCACCTCAAACTAAATCTAGCCTAATTCATCTATCAATATTTCTCTAATATGTGATTTAACTTTGTTTTGTTTTAATATGTAATTTGCTCTTAAGTAAATGATTTCCTATATATTTAATTTTCTCTCATATGCTCTAACTTTCTTTGGTGCGGTCATTTATTTATTATTTGATTTTATAATATTAATAATTATATATATATATGCTTTTCTAATTAATATGCCAATCTTAAACAATCTGACGAGTTGAATTTCTAAATCTTTTTTCTGTCATTTTTTTTCTTCTAAACTTCATACAAAGGGGTTATTAACGTCCCCTTAAAATATACATATAAATGCATTGTAAATTAATACGCTTTGCCAAATTGTTTTATGAATCAACATTTTAGGTTCGTTTTTAATATAAAAATTGATTTGTTTAACTCTGAAAATCCAAAACTCAAGCTAATTAACGCTGGAAGTCTTATAAAATATTATTTATTTAATTTTAAAAAAGGTGACTTAATAATTTTATATATACAAACTGCATAGTTTTTTTTATACTCTTAAAATATATACTTATATGTATTTCAAGTTATTATAAAATCAACGAAGGTGGGATTGTTTTATTTTAAATAGCAGAAAGGGGTTGGGCTAAAATCTTGAATGCTTTTTTTACTAAATCACATCTTAATCGCATATTTTATTAATTTGAAATCTAAATCTCAATGTTTCCTATGCTATATAAATTATTCAAGTATATTTTAGTAAATGAAATATAAAATCTCTATATATATATTATAATTACATGGCATATTATAGTATTCAAACAAGAGTCATTAATTTTAAGGGTGTAAAACTTATCTTATGTCGTTAGAGACATTTATTCGCATCATGCTTTTCTGTCATTTAGCCATATCTTCAGCTCTATATATACATGTTTCTTAATCTACTTTTACGCATGCTCAAACCCATAGATTTCTTCTCAAGTCTTTGTATAAAAATGCCTCTGATGGTAATCCGATAAGTTAAGCTACACGCTATGCATATTCTTCTTTCATATCAAAGGCCTCTGGTGGTGATCCCTAAGTCTGACACACAATTTGCCCATCCCCATCCATTCATTTCATAGAAAAAGACCTCTGGTACACGTTACACCAGTAAGTATGGCATGCACTATTAGCCCAGTCCACTTTGTTTTTCATCCAGAAGCACGACCTTTTCCTCTTAGATATTTTTAGGCTATTATGTCAGCACCGTAAACTACTTAGTATTATTATTATTTCTTTTGCTTCATGACCAAGTTTTAATGCTCTAATATTAAAATTAAGCTTTGCTTAAAAGATATATATAAATGCCACTTACTTCTATTTTGTTAATTAAGTTTATTTCAATCATATACAATCTCTACATTCATAATTTATATATCTATTTAAGAGTATCTATTTGCACTTGGGAAAAATAAAGCGTTCGCCTTACTATTGTTAAAATAATTTGTCATTAAATATTTTGTCATCTAATCAAATATCATCAAATGTTTTTCAAATGTATTTTTTTTATTTTCACGAATCCAATGGCGTGAAAATAATTTATATCATATGTATGATGAATCCCAGAATGCTCCCTGAAATAATGCTAGTCACCATGTTTCAGAACCGTAATCCAAAGCGTTAATAGCAATATTATGTAATTCCTTTTATTAACTGATTGGCATCTTAATATTGGACCCACCAAAGATGTGTCTTTATTTGTAATATATTATTTAGCTAAGAAAGAGCATATGAGAAAAAAACAAAACCAATAGCGTGAATGACACTATGTAACTAGCTTGCTCATTCACGCACACACTAATGTCTATAATTTATTTATAAATGTATAATAATTTGTCAGTATATTAAAATATATTTTATTGTCTAACTTATTTGAGTAGTTCGAATTCCTTCTTTTTCTCCACTTCCAAATGTACAGCCTAATTGATATATATGTTAGTTTAGTCATAGTCAATAGATGTCTCATTGTCTTCTCCGCTCTCCTAGTTGGCCAGATTTAAAATTAATTCTCATGTGCCATCACTATTATGTTATTCATTAGGTGTTAGATCTGGGACTTACAGAGTGGGTTCGAATTCAGGCTGGTCCCTGAGCTAAATCTTGGGCTTGACTGGGTTTGAAGTACATTTTGTGAGTTCCAGCTCATGTTAGATGGATAAACATATTTTGACCAGTGCAATATATAATATTGAACATTGTGCCACAAATCCATTCCTTCCCACCCACCACCAATATTAAAAGAACTCTTAAATAAATTAATTGCTTCAGAATAATTAATCATAAGGTTAAAATTAAAAGAATCTTTATTATTGAAATTTATTATTCCTGGAGGCAATTAATTTATTTAAGAGTTCTTTTAATATTAAGGGTGGATGGGAAGGAATGGATTTGTGAGTGATGTTTAATATTATATACTATTGTGTAGTTTTGTAGTTCTTTTTACTTGAGAAGTCTGCTTGTAGCAGTGAGGCAACTAGTGAAAGTGTTTTAATATTATTTTTATGCTGGTCTATTGTTTGAATTTTGGATTTGGGGGTAGTTTTATATATATATATATATATATATATATATATATATATATATATATATATATATATATATATATATATATATATATATATATATATATATATATATATATATATATATATATATATATAAAACCAGTGTGGAGGTAGGTTAATAAAAGAAATAAAGGGAATTATATTTTTTTATTCTGGAATAAAAATATACTTGTGAAAAAACAAAATTATAAAACAAATTGTTTAATTCTTTTTATATAAGAATATTACAAAATTATTTATTATAAATCTTAATCTACTCCAGTGAAAATTTAGTATTGCATCCCACTGGGCCATCAGGCAGAGAAGCACAATACCAAAGGTGCCTGTAGCCAGGCCGAAGTTATACAAGGTATAACTTAGACCACCTTTTCAGGCTACAGAGCTTCTTGGCTGCTAAATTCAACCCTGGTCATTCAAAGCACTTTATTTGTTTTAAAGTAAACTTCAGGTACCAGCTAACTACATGAAGTAATTAACATGCCCTGAATATGGCTACTAATTCAGCATCTGATTTATCCCAACTAGCTCAGTCATGAAATTTCCAAGAATAAAATTAACTGACTATCCAGTAACCTGTTAAGAGAATTGTTTACTAGTGATATAACTATAAAGAACTACTCAATATTACTTAGCAGACAATGTTTATTGCAATATATTTTAAATAATTTTTTTTATTGAAATTTATAAGATAATTTTAATCTCCCTTTAATAAGTAATGTAATTGCCACACTTATTATATGCACACATACAATAAAATATACAGTAATAATGTATTAATTCTACACCCATACTCTTAATAAAGTCTTAATAATGAATCATATATCTAATATACATATGACTGCATATACACATTTGGAATTATAAATAGTAATTATTTAGAAAAGCTTTGCAAATTTTTGGCTAATATACTGGAAAGTGGATATCCATGCACATACTATAGTTTATCTATATGCTGAATATCAAGAACACTCAAAGGTTCTACTGCTACTATTGTTCATAAAGTTATTATAAGAATTTATATTACCTAGGTCTTTTTTGAACATGTTCTACTCTGAAAGATGTGGCTTCTCACTCTCCTGTTGCTGTGTGGATGATTTACCAACTGATTGGATTTTGGCTTTTTGATAATTTTGGTCATGGCTTCTGTCTGCTTCTTATATTCAGGCAGATAGATATTCTTGATGGTTCAGATTCCTAGACAGGCATAACTTCTAATGGGTGGATTGCTGGTGTTCTTGTAGACTGAGGCTGGAGTATAGCCACATGCTCTAATGACTACTTAGCATGGCAGGATCTTAACAATGACAAGTTGAAAAAATAAGAGCCTGCAGTAAAAAGAACTAAATAAACTGAATAAATAAATGATGAAATTTCAGTCCTATTTATGTGATGCCATCTTGTTGTTCTTATCTTTTAATTATTTTTTTCTGAATCAGTTTAATTTAATTTAATTTTTTTAATTTTGCATTGTCTCTTAATCTGCATGCTTGCTTAGATCAATGTATCTTCTGATAAAATACAGTTTTTAATTATTTCCATTGTTTATATTTGTAGCAGTTTATAGATACTAATTCCCATTCTTTACTTATCGGACAAGCAATTTTTGAATGAATTTTAAATTTGATTATAAGCTTTTCCTTCACTTATTAAAATTTAACTTTATTTTTCCTTTTTTTTAACATGTGGGCACATTTTTATTTCTTTATGTATTTTAAAATCAATCTTATTTATGCACACATTCCTCATTTTTAAATAAGTGATAAGAGAGTGATTTTAAGTTTTTAGTTTCCTTTTAAATTCACTAAGTTAAATTTTCTCCCCCTCTAATTACTCTTTAATTCCTAAAACTTATAGTAATACATGACATGTTTATTTGCCCTGTGGTGATCTATGCTTATATATATATAAAAAACTCTTTAAATTTTCTAAATTATACTTCTTTTCTTAAACTTTTATAAATTAATTCTTTCAAATAAGATTTTTACTTTCATCATTTCTTGGTAAAATAATTCTACAGTATTTTTATTTCAACTTCTTTAACTAATTATAAATTCTTTTCATATTAAAGTTTTATAATTTATAAAATTTACGAACATGGACCACTGTTCATTTGCAGTAACAATATATATATATATATTTGTAAGATATAGTCTTCCACCCCTCCAAAACCATTAAAAGTGCCCTTACCTCATTCAAACCCAAGACTCATAGTAACAACTTTCAAACTCATTCCAAATAGAACAAGTTCATTTTGGTGATTAGCAAAGGATATAAACAAATGATCTTCTCAAAAATCAGATCAAAAACTCTCATTGGCTAACCAAGATGTACAATTTTTGTGTGGAAAAATTGAACTTGCAGTTTGAACAGAAAAGTCTGCTACCATTAAAGTAAGAACATTAAATGAAGATAGCTCATACAATATGGAGTAATGCTAACTTAAAGGTGTGCAGATTCAAACCCAGTCAACCAAGGGAAGAAGAATTAAAATCTCAAAAACAGCTTTACTTATTTAATATTTCCAAAGTATTTTCAAGGTTAAGCCAAAAAATAAATCAACTCTAACTGAAAATATCTTGTTTTTCAGTCAATTCAATAATTTTTTATTAACTACCTTTATAGCAACGCATACAGCCATGATTTGCTAAGTGTGAAATTACATCGGGGAAGAATGTCATCACCCACAGAGCAATAATCACCAAAACCAAATTTAATTTGACTTAGCATCTATCTATTTATGCTGCAACTACCATCAACTTTACTATTTAGATATGAAGCTGAAAACTCAGCATCTGAAAGCAGGCCATATATAGAGAGAAATTCTGATCACCATCACATGTATTCTATAACCCTCAAACCCCATCAACTAAAACATGAACTGGATCAAAGAGGACATTTTCCTTATGGACTTTTAATTGGTCATTAGATTGACATATTTTTTCTAAGTTATTTTATGTATATTTTTTCATGTATTTTTTTCTTTACTAAAGATTGAAGAGGGGTCCAAACTGAGTATGTTAGAAAAGGGAAAAGCATTAGTATCTTTATTTGTAAATTAAAATAAAATATAGTTTTAGGCATAAACTTTCTTGCAGATAAATTTAATCATCATCAGGAGAGAGATAAGATTTTGTCCTATTACAAACTAAATGCCAACATTTGGTATTACTAATCTTTTTTTCATTTATTATGGTCTATCTTTGTAGACAAACCATAATAAAAGGGGTGATTGGAGATAACAAATAATGATTTTGGTCAAGTTAAATTAACAATCAAGTGTAAACAGAAATAACAATAAACTATAATTTAATTGTGTGTGTGTGTTTGTTAGTTTGATATTGGATGAGTATTCTTTAAAGACAAACAGGGAGTGGATTAATGATTATCAACTGTAATCATCAAAAAATGTTTATCTATATCTAACTAGTTATTTATTTCAATTATAACTTATTGCCTAAGTTATGTTAATTGTAAATAAATTTGTTAAATATATGATTTTAAATTAAATATTGTTTTTGTATTATTTCTATATTCAGTTCTTAATTTGTCACATACTAGCACATTATATATATTGATATTGATATATTCTGAAATCGAATATTATGCACATTTTTCCTAAGTTTGAATTCCGAGATTAATGAAAGGTAAATATTATTTACCTATAATATATTGTATTTTTTTACAAAAGTTGAATAGTAACATAAAAGTTGTATCGGCACATGTGAACACATGTGTGAAAAAATTAGTGCATGGACTGTAAAATGTTGGCTATCCATGACTTATACCAATTTCAATTAAGATGTAATTGTGCAATCAAGTGATTGCTAACTGAAATCAGCCATCCTGTAATAGTATTCTTTAGCTGACTTCTCTTAAACTAAAATTGAAACTGCTTTTAGCTTAATACATTTGATCTTGTAAAAATTGTGAGTTTAAAGATAAGTCTGACAAAAATACTTCTACTAAATGGCAGGAATTCAGTTTGCAACTTCCCCATTGGTTGTTTATCTAACTGTTTATTAGCTGAAGAAAGTCATTCATTGCATTATTTACTGATTATATCTTACATTAAAATATATATATTTAAGGGTTCTTCATACCTGGCACATTGCCTAGAGCAAATTTATCATCCAAAACAATAAATTAAGCCAAAAAGATATAATAACAAGATCAAAAATATAAAGTAAAATAACTTATCAAATTAATTTTCATTCATTTTAAAAACAATATAAACAGATAAAAGCTATTCAATAAGTAGTTGAAAATATATATTTCTGAAGTAATAATTTTCAGTTATAAGAATACTTCCCAATCAATCTTTTTAGAAGTTATTTTAATAAACTTGCAAATAATACCATAATGTCTAATACTCATATATGAAAAAAATATTAATTTGAAAATATTATAAAATTAATTGTTGTGCATCATGTATTGTTCAATTTTAATCATAATTATAATAAGACTTTTACAAGCATAAAGTCAAAATGTACATTCACATGAAAAAACTCACAGAATATTGATTTAGTCTATGCCATTTTTAAAACATTCACTTTCTTACTTGGAAATTGTTTTTATAAATTTTCATGCTACATTTTGATATATTATTGTCTTATATTAAAAATTAATATTTATTTTCTAAAAGCAAAAGCTAACATCTAATAATAAAAGTCAATTCATGTCATTATCATTTTTATGGTTGGAAAACATTTTGGATGTTTTTAAACAGCTTTCTAACTCAAATTTTCATAATGATCTTATAATATACTTATCAATTAATGGTATTTCATGTAATATTTCATTCTTATAAATTTTGATGTACTATAATATTTTATGTACATATTTTCTAAGTGTAAAATTAAAAGTTTAATGAAATTTTAAAAAATGTGTAAAGTATCTTTTTAAATTGATAAAGAAAAGCTAGTAATTTGGTAGTGGCAGAAAAAATAATTATAAAGCATTCTTGAATTACATCAGAAAGCTTGAAGTCTGAAGAATTTAACCAAGAATTTCAAATAGGTAATGGCAAGTAGAAGTAACTGTATAGATTCCAAAATTGGTACAGATTTTAAAATATCATAACAACTATAATAGGCACAATTTTCTGAAAATAAAGTTGCAATTGCTTTGCTATAGGGAGAGAAAATTTGAAGAAAAAGCATATTGACCAGTGTGTATTTAAATATGATAAAAATCTAACACATTGCTATTTATTTAAAAAAACAAAAGACATGGTTTAGTAAATTTTATTAGTTTCTTTAATGAATGCCAATTAATTAACATGTATAATAAATATAAACTCTCAATTTATTAATAATAACTATATTATTATTATTATTATTATTATTATTATTGAATTTTGTTAATATTATTAAAAAAACATCTGTATATATATTTGTATGTGTTAAAAAGTACTAAACTCTTGCTATTGCACTCAAAATTATTAACAAAATGTGAGCTATTATACAAGATATGTAATCTTTTATATGATGAATGTGAATGCTTGGAACAAAATATAGAAGGTATCATAGCTCCACTGTGCTGTGTAGTTTCACTACTAAAGATGCAAGATCGGAAAAGAATTAAATTAAATTGATATCTTAAGCTTTGTCTTCCCTGTAACATTTGCTTTCCTTATACCAATATTAATATAGTACTAAAAAAAGATCACTATACAATCTGTTCACAGTAGAAACCTTCTTGATAATGAACTTTACTGTATATATATATATTAAAAGGAAGCCTTGATAACAGTTTGAAATTGATTGTTATTGATATTGGAATTGTCTAAGCTTTGACTAGTTTTTAATGATATATGTATATACACATATGCAAATAAGCATGAGAGATGATTATCTGGACTAACTGATGAGTGCTGGTTTAGCACAAAATACATATTTTGTTAAGCGTTGGTGGTCTAGTGTTTAGCATAGCTGCCTTCCAAGCAGCTGGCCCTGGTTCACTTCCTGGTCAACGCATTTAACATATAAAAAAAACAGGTGTCATTTAGCAAAAGTTATTTATTTCCCCGATGATAATACAAATATCCCAAAATCAGATATTCTTCAAAATATCAGCGATTTGTTATTTTCTCCCTCACTAAAAAACAAAACATTGTCATTTCCAATTTTTAATAAGTTGCTTATAAAATAAAAATTAAAAACACAAAACTTTAAACTAGTAAATTTATGTTCAATTAAAAAGAATAACTATGATAATTAATATTTGATTATTTTTTTCAAAAACAACTAATTTATACAAAGCTTTTAGATCAGGACTGCACTTCTCATTGAAATCTGCACTCTAAGCAACTCTTTTAGTTAGCCTAATTATAATACTGGATCTGAATAAATCATTTATAATTAATTGATATTAAATTTAAATTTCAAACAAATTTTAATTAATATCAATTAGAAATTGTTATAAAGTTTGAAAAATTAAAATCTATATATACATCCGGCAAAATTTTTAAGATTTATTTACTTTGGAAATGAGCCAAAGTTCATTTCCTAAATATAAATCACAACATGTGATACATACAGCTTTTATCACTTTTGATAAAAAACATAAACATTACGAAATTTTGCTTGATTAAAAAATTTGCTCTAAAAAATTTAATAATGTAACATTATAATTTTTGGCTGGAAAGTTTATGCCATAATACAAATTTTGGTGATTTTTCACTTAAACCAGCTTAGATAACTTCTGATCCACAAATAGGTAAAACATTATTTTTTGAGATAGTAAACAACATATAAAAAAAGATATAGAAAATATAGTAAAATAATATAGTAATAATATAAATTTAAATCTCATTTAAATATCTCACAGTAAAAAAAATATTATTAAATTTGAAAATATATGCAGATGTCAACACTACCTATTTATTCTGTCATTTATATATTTCATTTTCAATCTTTTTTTAGTATACAGTTTTCATTCTTTTTGTATGAATAGTGATCTCTAAACATTGTGTTAAGATGTTCAGGCTTCAGATATATATATGTAAAAATCGATAGAACACATCTATTGAAAACATTCTTTACAAATGCATATGCAAATTTTTTTTAAGTTATATTTATCAAAAACATTTAATTCTAATTTAATGCTTTGTGTTTCCATCTGTTACGAATCGGATCCAGATATTTTTAATTGTTACAATTTTTTATTTATGATTATTGATCTTTATTATTTTAAAACCATTGAACATTACTATTTTTAGCATTTATCTTTAATTCCCTTTTTCTTTTGAACTGATGCTTAAAATATTTTTTTTAAGTTCTGAAGCGTATTTACAAAGTCAAATGCATTGTGTAAAATTTAAGTTACTTAAATAATTTTCGTTATTTTTATTCCCTCTGCTTTTTTTACTTAATCCATAAAATATTTATATCAAATTGCTAAAAAATTTATAAGTTGATCTTGTTGTACATCTTAACCAATGTTAATTGTCTTAGTGTCAGCTTATAATTTATTTCTTTTACATTTTGATACTAATTTTCAGAATGTAATGATATCCTAGTTCACATCTTAATGATAGAAACTTTAAACATAACATACATAATTATAAAATCAAATGCCTTTTCATAATTTACAAATCCAAAGGAAAATGGCAAGTCATAGAGAAAAATTAAAAACAATAAATTGTGCATGAAAATTTAAAAACATATAAAATGTTTTAAGAAATGATGTTTGTAAAGAAATTATAAATAAAAAATCGGCCATGATTTTAAACGCAGAGGTATTTTGAAAAAATCAAGAATCTTCAGATATGCACTGTATCAATTATGCACTATACACTATACGAAAACAAATATAAATAAACAAAATGTAAAACATTACAATTCATAATTGCAACAGCATTTTTCTTTTGCTTTATTATGTTTTCCAAATTTGGTGTCAAACAATAATTTACATAATGAAATATTTTCTAAGTATAAAACTAAAACTTTTGTGAAAATGAAAAGCATTGATAAAGTATCTTTTTAAACAATAAAATAAAGATAAATAATTAAATATGGGCATAAAAGTTCAATACGAATTTGAAAACATTAAAACAGTTGGAGACGCCATAGTCTTTTAATAACAAGATTAGTATTAATTTACTATTTGCAAAAACATGTTATTGTAAAGAAAGGATATTGTCCATAGCATTTTTAATTGCAATGAAAATGTAACATGACTATTTTTTTTTTAAATGAACATACAATAAAATAGGTTATTTATTATTTTCATTTTTTGAATGAATATGAATGAGTGAACACACAAACAATAAATGTATATACAAATGCACTTTCTCTATTTATTATTAATAACTGTATTTTTTTAATTTTGTTTATACTATAATCTAATTTTATATAAAGCAACTGAACTATACACATAAAAAGGATACATATTGTAATATACTGAATACCACTATGAGTATACTTCTTATAAAAATGAATCAGACAACAGATAACATAAGTAATCCCAATAACATATTCATTTATATATGTGTGTTAATTCTAATATTCCCATGGATAAATGAATTCTTAGTATTATTTCTGGGAGCTTCCATGTAGTGAAAATATAACAGCTAAATAAGTGACATTTCAGTATAATAACAAGTACTTTCTTCAGAGCCTCCTCTTTTTACTATATGTATATATTATATATTTAGTAACCAACCGCTGGGGTGGACTTTTATGCAAGGTTATAAATTGGCCAATTTAATGATGCATACGAAATTTAAGTTCTTGTTATGTCAATCGTCAATAATAATAATAATAATAATAATAATAATAATAATAATAATAATAATAATAATAAATACACTTTTCTAGAGCTCAGGAAAAAAAATGAAAATATACACACAGACTTCTCTTTTCTTATGTTTAAATTCCAATCTTTTTAGATCACAAGTATCTATGGCATTTAATTTGAATCATGAGTAAAAACACCTCCTAACTCAAATCAAAATATCCAATCCACCCACACTAATTCTATTACATTGATAACAAAATTAAATACTAGTTTAGCTCAGCCTTCCTTTAAACTATTCATTTGCAAAAGAAATAAACAATCTTAACAAAAGTAATCTTATTTATAAGAAATTTATATATCTATTCAACAACTAAGCAAACAATTCAAAATTCTGAAAAAATACGATAGATTTTACTGATCGACCATTATAAATGTTCTAATAAATATCAATGATTAACATAACCAAATTGCTATAATTTAATCTATTCTATTATCATTCAACATATACCATGACTTAGATAATTGAAGACCTTTTTAATCTTCCATTAAATAAAAAAATAAATCATTAAGACAACATTTAATAAGCAATAATGCACTATCACTAATAAATATATTATACAACATATAATATTTAACAATAGTAATAGCAGTGTATCTTTCATAACAAACGAATTTAAAATATTTTATACTTCATCTAAAATTCCAGTTTCCATTTCTAATATATCTATTATATAATAATCAAAGTAATCATAATAAATACCGAATTTTCCTTTAAATATATATATATGTATTTAACTAATATAAATGCATAGTATATGATAATATAATAATGCTAGATAAAATTGATATAATGAAAATAATATATAATAATACCCCATCTTACCTATTCACTTGCTTTATTTGCAAATGAATTTCAATTGCATAAAAGAAAATAATTTACAACTTCGCGATTATATATATATATATATATATATGTGCGAAACTCTCTATAAATTAATAACTGTTTTAAAAATATATATATAATTTATTAGATTACATCATATCAACAAGCATATAGTTACAAGGTAAACCATATTGTCTTGAATTTAAGATGTAAACTTCTATCAATATTTAATTACCTTCTATTTGGTGTGTTTTCATGAATCACGAAAAAAATGCAATTATACACAGATCAAAATCACGTTTCAAAAAATGAAAGAAAAGCTTTTATTGGTTATAATAAATCTGTAATAAATCAATCTAAACATAAACGTACCAAAATGAATTAAATTAATTTAAATATAGAAATAAGGATCTATAGATGTTTTATCTTTCTCTCATCCTAAAACACATACGTACGTATATATATATATATATACACACAAATAGTCAACTAAAATTGTTATTGCCATCACTTTTTTTAAAGATATATAAACACATATAAAACTATCAAGTTTACAAAATAAAAGAATACAAATTTTTATAAAGAAATGAATATCATATTTTCATGCAACCTGAATTGTCTTTAATATTTTCCAGTTAACACAAATCCACGAGGTTTTGTTTAATTTAAAAATCCTTTCCTTGATTTCATAGATATTGATAGTAATTTTTAAGGTTTTATCTATGATTCGAAGTTTTTCTAAGTTATATCCTTTATGTAATATTGAAAAGAAAAAAAATTTTCTTTATTATTTTTGACAATGTCGAATGAATGATTGATTTGAATAGAGTTCATCTTTAAGTTTAATTCATTGATAATCAAAACAAGATTAATTGATAACATATTTCAGTATAGCATCAAATTATTACATATCAATATTTCCAAAAATCTATACAAACTTCTCTTGTTCATTTCCAGAACTTACTTTACTACAAAATTAAAACACCTTTATTTCGACAATCTGATAGCCTTGCCTTGTTTACTCTCCCAAACCCCTCAGTTCTCTGCAGTCTTTCGAATAAGTATATTTCCTCCTTATCTATCTAATAGTTTTCTTTACACTAGCATCAAATTTCTTAAATAAATAAATTACATTAATAAAAATATTTTTTTTTTAAAATGATCAAATCATATTAATAAATAAACAACAAAATGAAACTGATTTGGAATAATACAAGCAGAAACAGAAAATGTAAGGAGAAGAAGAAACAAAAAATGTTATTCCATCAACAGCTACTTTTATATATTTATCCAAAAAAATAATATTGTTGTTGTTTTGTTTTCTTTATTTATTTATTTATTTTTTTGACATCACATCACTATAATAATTCAAAAATTTTCTTCCAACTTTAAATCCGGCAGCATTCTTAGCTCCAAGTCCAACTTTACAAACAATAATAATAACAAAAAAATATTTAATTTCCATATCAAAAAAATAATAATAATAAACATATATTAATTCAACACTAATGATATTTTATTTATTATAAAATAAACACACATCTCTATTTATATTATATTACAGCATTATACTTTAAATAAAAATATTTTACCCATAATTCATTCGACACATTCGACAATAACATATGTCGTGAAAATAAAACAGACCCTTACAACATTAATTATATTTCATAATCTGAACATCTAAATAATAATTAATGCAATATGTTAAAGATATCAAAAGACTAATGTAATCAAAATTAAAGTTTTTCATTAAAATCAAAACTATTTGTAACTGTAAATAATAATAATCTAATATTGCAAAATAAACATTAGTACCTTAGCAACAATATTTACATATGAAACTCCTTCTCTTTTAGAAGAAAGAGGAAATATATATATAAGGCTCAGATTTTAAACTTAATTCAGAATACAAAAAAAAAAATTAACTCGGATTTCTACCATTACAATATATATAATAGATTTATATGTATATTGAATTAAATATTTCCATGGATTGTTAATATAATTACGAATAGAAATGAGAATATATCTTATGAAGAGATAATTTTTAGCTGTTGATGTTGCTAAGAACCTATCAATTACTATTAATTGACTATCCCTGAGGCTAAACAAGTTTTTTTAATTAACCTATAATAGCTCTTTTATTGAAGTTTTTGTTGAAGTAAAAGGAAGTCCTCTTTTGCTTCAAACCCAAGTTCTTATATATATTTTTAATAACTCCACATTTAAAAAGAAAAAGGCATTTACTCCCTCACATTGATATTCTCAAAGTTATAATAACTAAAGTGATAAGTGAGAGGAGTGTTCACAATGCACCACAACAAATTATAATACCAAATATCAAATTTTTGTTACATATTTCAAGTATAATTCCATGAAACACTCTTTTCATTTATTTTACTATAAATATTTCACATTTAGTTTTGTAAGAATTTCATTATTTTGTGTTATTCTATTTTATATATTGATATTATTGATCATTATTATTTAAACTTTATAAAACTATTACATAATTGTATCATGAAAACAAAAACCTCTAAATAAGAATGAGATTCTGAATCTGGATTTACAACCAATGACTTAGTATGTAAGAAATTGGGAATCATAAATACAAAGCATTTTGTCATATTATATATGTTGTATGCAGCAGTATTAACTTATTACCAACAATAATATAATTTTTAATTTTATATTACATTGTTTTTATAAGGAAAAAGATTAGATATGTGTGCAAAATACATTAACATAATTTATCAATATTTGAAGTATGATTGTGTGGATATAAGTGGGATTCTTATTATCAGTGGATTAAAAAAATAATTTGTATCTTTCAATAGGTCTGCTTGCAACTCAAATTCATGCAAAAATATATACACTCTTAAAACACTATATCAGTACACTAATATGTACAAAATTAATCATCATGTACCAGGGTTTCCACTGCAACATACTGAATATCAAAATATAAATAAATAATGGGCATGCATATTATTATTTTCAATGTTAGAGCAGGAATACACATTTAACCATATATATCATTATTCCAATATGAAAATAATAATATCACATCTGTGTTGATATATTGAAACAAAACAATATACACACAAAACAAATAATTATTTTACTAAAACAGGAAAACTCTCAATTCAATATGCCACCAGTGCTAACCAGAGTAATCAATGGATGCCAGAAGGCTTGTGCATGGCACCTAATCTAGTGTCTACCTCACTCACACTCTCATGACTGTGCTTTCTGGCTTGTGGTCTACATTAGTGAGAGCTTTTGACTCTGAGATTACTCGCCTAGATTTTGAATCTAATGCAAACTTTTCCAGCAGCCACCTTTATATCTTTAACTACGAAACTATGAGAATAAATTGAAAAACACACTAACATTTTCACATGTAAGCTCAATAACTTACATTATCATATGGGGCTGAACCCATATCTAGGTGCAGTACTCTTAGATCCAAAGCTCCTCACTGACAAAGGTCACAAACCAAAAACTAGTCTGGGGATATTGGATGAGTAGGCACTTGATAGGAATTTTATGCACAAGCCTTCTGGCATCCATTGATTACTCTGGCTGAAAATTGAGTCTACATGTCATGTATGGGAGAGCCTTTTTTTGCCTATTTAATAATAGTAATGTACAGTATACAGGATTAGTGATCATGCGATGCTTAGTGGTTTAATCCTTATTTTAGACAATAATAATTTTTATTTAATACCTTCGTGACTGTTACTAATAATGATTGTTAATAAAAACATAATGTATATATTTCACACTCAACATCTTCATAAATAAACAATGGAAAAATCCATATATTTAAATTATTTAAATTGCTATATCATTTTTTTACACCTTTTTATAAAGTTATTACAAATACTCTGTACTTACTCATTCAACATTTATAAAATGAACTTCAAAAATCATTTAAATTCACATCATCACGACTATCCAGTGATCTCAATTGTTCATCCAATTTTTCCTTACATTCATTTATGACATTCAAAGTAAAATTGTTTATGTTTTTTTTTACCTTGAGTTCTAATTACTTTTTTATTTAAATAATAAATCATTTATTATTTTAAGTGCGACACTATAAATAAATCTATGTGAAACTATAATATTTTAAACTTTAAATATTTAAAATCATTTTTTTTACTATAATGTTTTTGAACATTTTAAAATATCACATAAAATAACAAATTTAAATAATATAACTAAAATATTTTTATAGTAAAAATTAAACCATAAGTTTAACGGTTTAAAAGTTTGGTGCACCACTTATTTAGCAAATGTGAAATGTTGCATAGGGGAAATCTTGTTTTAAAAGGGAAAAATTTCTTAAATCATTTTACTTTCAAAGGTTTTTATAGATGATTTTGGTTTGTGATTGCGGAACTTTGGGTGGTTGGGAAGTAAATTGGCGTTACTTCAGTATAATACCGATGATCCCTTTTGGTTTTAAATTTGTTTTCTTATTTGTCGCTAATGAAGGGCAATATCATTAATCCATGATAATTTTTTAACTTTTCTTTCTGAAGTCTTTCGATGCTAAGATGGACTTATTAATTTTAATTATATTATTTTAAATCTTCAATCTTAAATATTTTATTTATAATTTTTCAAATTTTTTAAAATGGATCTATTCTTTTTTTATACGTATTTTGGTAAACGAGCAAGATCGTTCAAATTTTCAAATATTTTTTATTTTGTTTTTTTCTTAGGACTTTACAATCGCAACATTGATTATTATTTATACTGATAAGGTTTTTTATTTTAAGTGCCTTTTATCAATTATATGTTATTATTAAATTTTTAATAATTAAGTAAAAAATTACTTTATATAAAATTGCTTTTTTATATTAATATTTTAAAAATTTTAAATATATATTTTTTATTGTTAATGTATAAATAATAACGAATATGGGGGGGGGGGGGGGGTAACACGTGGCGGGTTCCTGAACTGACTATTTCCTAAACATGCACCGTTGTTGTTTTGTTATGGGGGGTGACTTTATCTTTTTCCTTTACTTTTGATTTAGTTTAATTTCAAAAGAATTCAATATCTACTTTGCGCCACATTTGTTCGAATGAAAATAACTTTGTGAAATGATTTTTTGTATCATTTGGTGAGGGATATATGCTCGTTAAAAAATTGTTGTAGCTGCAATTAAGCAATCCAGTACATAAGAGATTCTTCTGACAATTAAAAGTTTGAGTTACCAAAACATAAGTTGTTCACGAGACAACCTATGGTGTACGCGCAGGAGTTTGAGCTAAAGATAACAGAATTTTGTGACTCCACCAAAAACTAATTTTTGCCAGGATACATTTTAATACTATTTTCCGTGGGTCTATCGATAATCCTTGGTCTATACTTTAATAGTCGAAATTTATAAAAACATGGAAAGTAATTATCAAAGGTCGTCTTTTTTATAATATGTTAAATTAAAAGTATGCATTACTTATACAAGAGAATTTAGGGCTAAATGTTTCGTGATGGAAAAAAATGTTAGTTTCAGTGAGAGAATATTACTTTTAAATAGGTTTCATTTCAATATGTCGGGCATGTGGGCTAGAGATTTTTATGATATATTAGAAAACCTGTATACATAGTAAATGAAACTTTAAAAATCATTTCTTAAATATATAAATATATTCGAATTTAATTTTTGGGCCACAGGAAAAATATATAGAACGTTTTGATGTTTTTTTTTAAAAAAAATTAAAACGTTCTATATATTTTTCACAATTTATCTTCAAACTTCATTTATTACAAGGTAAATTCAGTATATATTTATATATTTAGAAAATGATTTTTTTAAAGTTTTTTTTTTCATTTGTTCTAACAAAATTTACTATCTATGCAGTTTTTTCTAATATATCTTTCAAAATATCTCTGCTTGTAAAAACATGCCCGACTTATTTATTTATAATTTCTTTAAAAGTAATATTCTTTTTACCAATTTATGTTTTTATTTTTTTCCATCACAATTTATTGCTTTAATTCTCCTGTATGAGTTGCGATTATGCTTTGAATTCGTATATTATAAAAAGGGCATTTGATTATAATTACTTTCCATGTTTTTATAAATTTCGACTATTAAAGTATAGACCAAGGATATCATTAGATTTTGAAAAATGGTATTAAAATGTATCAGCAAAAATTAGATTACAGTGGAGTCATAGAATCTGTTATATTTTCTTTCAAGCTTTCCTCACATACATTATAGGTTGTGCGTAATAGCTTATGTTTTGTTAATAGACTTTGGTTACAGTAGAATATATATGTATAGTTTACTGAATTGCGCAGCTACAATAATTTTTAACAAGCATATATATCCTTGAAATGATACAATCACTATCATTTCACAAAATTATTTTCATTCATTATTTGTTTCATTCATTATAACGGGGGGGGGGGATGTAGCGCAAAGTAGATATTAATTCTTTGGAGATAAACTAAATAAAGCAAGGAAAAGATAAAGTCATTTGAATATAACAAAAAACAACAACAGTATATTTAGGAAGTAATCAGTTCAGAACACTAACAAATAAGCACGTGTTACGTATATAAATGTGTATGTATAATATTCGTTATTATTTATACATTAACAATAAAAAAATATATATTTTAAGAATTTTTTAAAATATTGTATAAAGTAATTTATAATATTATATAAAGTAATTTTAAATTTAATTATTAAAAAGGTAATAATAACATATAATTAATATTTTAAAACTTATAAGGCACTTAATAAAACCTTATCAATTTATATACTCTCATAATCCAATGTTGCGATTGATATTATTTTAAGAAAAATTACAAAAAAAAAACAACCGTATTAGAAAGAAATTTCATTGTCTGCTCGTTGCAAAACTGCCTTAAGAAAATTAGATCATTTGCAAAGTTTTGAAAGGGTATAATTAAAATATTTAAGATAAGTTTAACTTTAATGGTAGGCTAAAATTAATAAAGTCCTCTTTGGGTGCATTAATCAACTTCAAACAGAAAGGTTTCAAAGTGATTTAGAAATAAAATATCATGGATTAATGTCTTGCCTTCTATAGCAAGTTGACAAATAGAACAAAAGATTACTTTCAAAAGGGATCATCGGTATTAGATGTCATAAACAGAATTCAAGTAAAAACAACCAAAGGATTAAAGATTTGTAATCACCAACTAGGATAAGTCTATCAGAGCTGTGAAATAAATGATTTAAGGAATACTTTTCGGAATTAAATCCATAATTTAGACAGTACAGCAACATTTCTATTTGTAAATAAGTGGTGCAAAAAACTTTAAACCGTTAAAATTTATGGACGAATTTTTACTATAGAAATATTTTAGTTATATCATTTATTGTTATTTTATGTATTTTAAAATGTTCTATGAGTAACGTATATTTTATAGTAAAAAATGAATGATTTTAAATATTTAAAGTTTAAATAATATTATAGTTTCACATTAGAAATAATAAATGATTTATTATTTAAATAAAAAAGTAATTAGAACTCAAGGTAAAAAAAACATAAACAATTTTACTTTGAATGTCATAAATGAATGTAGTAAAAATTGGATGAACAACTGAGATCACTGGATAGTCATGATGATGTGAATTTAAATGATTTTTGAAGTTCATTTTATAAATGTTGAATGAGTAAGTACAGAGTATTTGTAATAACTTTATAAAAAGGTGTAAAAAAATGATATAGCAATTTAAATAATTTAAATATATGGATTTTTCCATTGTTTATTTATGGAGATGTTGAGTTTGAAATATATACAATCATTATTAGTAACAATCACAAAGATATTAAGTAAAAATTATTAATGTCTAAAATAAGGATTCACCATATCCTATTTCTTTTCACATTACTATTATTAAACACAAACTCTCCATACTTACTCATCCAACCAAGTAATCAATGATCATTGCATAAAATTCCTATCATCCTACTCATCCAATATCCCCAGACTAGTTTTTGGTTTGTGACCTTTCAGTGAGGACTTTGGATCTAAGATCTCACCTAATATGGGTTCACCCCATATGACAATGTAGTTATTGAGCTTACTGAAAATATTATTGTGTTTTCAATTTTATTCTCATAGTTTTGTAGTTAAAGATAAAAGGTGCTGCTGGAGGGTTGATTAGATTCTAAGATCTACAGTGCTCTCAGATCCAAGCTCCTCACTAAGAAACAACCAGAAACAAGTCTGGATATTGATGAGTAGACACTAGATAGAGTTTTATAACTTCTCATCCATTGATTATCTGTTCACTGAGTCACTATTGTATAAGTTTTCCTGTTTAAAAAAATTTGTTTTGTGTGTATATTGTTTTGTTTCAATATATCAACACAGATGTGATATTATTATTTTCATATTGGAATAATGATATATATGGTTAAATGTGTATTCCTGCTCTAACATTGAAAATAATAATATGCATGCCCATTATTTATTTATATTTTGATATTCAGTATGTTGCAGTGGAAACCCTGGTACATGATGATTAATTTTGTACATATTAGTGTACTGATATAGTGTTTTAAGAGTGTATATATTTTTGCATGAATTTGAGTTGCAAGCAGACCTATTGAAAGATACAAATTATTTTTTTAATCCACTGATAATAAGAATCCCACTTATATCCACACAATCATACTTCAAATATTGATAAATTATGTTAATGTATTTTGCACACATATCTAATCTTTTTCCTTATAAAAACAATGTAATATAAAATTAAAAATTATATTATTGTTGGTAATAAGTTAATACTGCTGCATACAACATATATAATATGACAAAATGCTTTGTATTTATGATTCCCAATTTCTTACATACTAAGTCATTGGTTGTAAATCCAGATTCAGAATCTCATTCTTATTTAGAGGATTTTGTGTATCACTTGTTTTCATGATATAATAATGTAATAGTTTTATAAAGTTTAAATAATAATGATCAATAATATCAATATATAAAATAGAATAACACAAAATAATGAAATTCTTACAAAACTAAATGTGAAATATTTATAGTAAAATAAATGAAAAGAGTGTTTCATGGAATTATACTTGAAATATGTAACAAAAATTTGATATTTGGTATTATAATTTGTTGTGGTGCATTGTGAACACTCCTCTCACTTATCACTTTAGTTATTATAACTTTGAGAATATCAATGTGAGGGAGTAAATGCCTTTTTCTTTTTAATTCGTGAGAAAGTAAAGTTATTATAAGTTAATGAGAAAACTTGTTTAGCCTCAGGGATAGTCAATTAATAGTAATTGATAGGTTTGTAGCTACATCAACAGTTAAAAGTTATCTCTACATAAGATATATTCTCATTTCTATTCTTAATTATATTAACAATCCATGGAAATATTTAATTCAATATACATATAAATCTATTATATATATTGTAATGGTAGAAATCCGAGTTAATTTTTTTTTTTGTATTCTGAATTAAGTTTAAAATCTGAGCCTTATATATATATTTCCTCTTTCTTCTAAAAGAGAAGGAGTTTCATATGTAAATATTGTTGCTAAGGTACTAATGTTTATTTTGCAATATTAGATTATTATTATTTACAGTTACAAATAGTTTTGATTTTAATGAAAAACTTTAATTTTGATTACATTAGTCTTTTGATATCTTTAACATATTGCATTAATTATTATTTAGATGTTCAGATTATGAAATATAATTAATGTTGTAAGGGTCTGTTTTATTTTCACGACATATGTTATTGTCGAATGTGTCGAATGAATTATGGGTAAAATATTTTTATTTAAAGTATAATGCTGTAATATAATATAAATAGAGATGTGTGTTTATTTTATAATAAATAAAATATCATTAGTGTTGAATTAATATATGTTTATTATTATTATTTTTTTGATATGGAAATTAAATATTTTTTTGTTATTATTATTGTTTGTAAAGTTGGACTTGGAGCTAAGAATGCTGCCGGATTTAAAGTTGGAAGAAAATTTTTGAATTATTATAGTGATGTGATGTCAAAAAAATAAATAAATAAATAAAGAAAACAAAACAACAACAATATTATTTTTTTGGATAAATATATAAAAGTAGCTGTTGATGGAATAACATTTTTTGTTTCTTCTTCTCCTTACATTTTCTGTTTCTGCTTGTATTATTCCAAATCAGTTTCATTTTGTTGTTTATTTATTAATATGATTTGATCATTTTAAAAAAAAAATATTTTTATTAATGTAATTTATTTATTTAAGAAGTTGATGCTAATATAAAGAAAACTATTGAATAGATAAAGGAAATATATTTATTCAGAAAGACTGCAGAGAACTGAAAGTTTGGGAGAGTAAACAAGGCAGAGGCTATCAGATTGTCGAAATAAAGGTGTTTTAATTTTGTAGTAAAGTAAGTTCTGGAAATGAACAAGAGAAGTTTGTATAGATTTTTGGAAATATTGATATGTAATAATTTGATGCTATACTGAAATATGTTATCAATTAATCTTGTTTTGATTATCAATGAATTAAACTTAAAGATGAACTCTATTCAAATCAATCATTCATTCGACATTGTCAAAAATAATAAAGAAAATTTTTTTTCTTTTCAATATTACATAAAGGATATAACTTAGAAAAACTTCGAATCATAGATAAAACCTTAAAAATTACTATCAATATCTATGAAATCAAGGAAAGGATTTTTAAATTAAACAAAACCTCGTGGATTTGTGTTAACTGGAAAATATTAAAGACAATTCAGGTTGCATGAAAATATGATATTCATTTCTTTATAAAAATTTGTATTCTTTTATTTTGTAAACTTGATAGTTTTATATGTGTTTATATATCTTTAAAAAAAGTGATGGCAATAACAATTTTAGTTGACTATTTGTGTGTATATATATATATATATACGTACGTATGTGTTTTAGGATGAGAGAAAGATAAAACATCTATAGATCCTTATTTCTATATTTAAATTAATTTAATTCATTTTGGTACGTTTATGTTTAGATTGATTTATTACAGATTTATTATAACCAATAAAAGCTTTCTTTCATTTTTGAAACGTGTTATGTTGATCTGTGTATAATTGCATTTTTTTCGTGATTCATAAAAACACATAAAATAGGGTATTAAATATTAGTAGAGTTTAAATGTTAAATTCAAGACAATATGGTTTACCTTATAACTATATGCTTGTTGATATGATGTAATCTAATAAATTATATATATATTTTTAAAACAGTTATTAATTTATAGAGAGTTTCGCACATATATATATATATATATATATAATCGCGAAGTTGTAAATTATTTTCTTTTATGCAATTGAAATTCATTTGCAAATAAAGCAAGTGAATAGGTAAGATGGGGTATTATTATATATTATTTTCATTATATCAATTTTATCTAGCATTATTATATTATCATAAACTATGCATTTACATTAGTTAAATACATTTATATATATTTAAAGGAAAATTCGAGTATTTATTATGATTACTTTGATTATTATATAATAGGTATATTAGAAATGGAAACTGGAATTTTAGATGAAGTATAAAATATTTTAAATCCGTTTGTTATGAAAGGTACAATGCTATTACTATTGTTAAATATTATATGTTGTATAATATATTTATTAGTGGTAGTGCATTATTGCTTGTTAAATGTTGTCTTAATGATTTATTATTTATTTAATGGAAGATTAAAAGGTCTTCAATTATCTAAGTCATGGTATATGTTGAATGATAATCGAATAGTTTAAATTATAGCAATTTGGTTATGTTAATCATTGATATTTATTAGAACATTTATAATGGTCGATCAGTAAAATCTATCATATTTTTTCGGAATTTTGCATTGTTTGCTTAGTTGTTGAATAGATATATAAATTTCTTATAAATAAGATTTCTTTTGTTAAGATTATTTATTTCTTTTGCAAATGAATAGTTTAAAGGAAGGCTGAGCTAAACTAGTATTTAATTTTGTTATCAATGTAATAGAATTAGTGTGGGTGGATTGGATATTTTGATTTGAGTTAGGAGATGTTTTTACTCATGATTCAAATTAAATGCCATAGATAAGAAGGGGTAAAAAGGGTTATACACTTGTGATCTAAAAAGATTGGAATTTAAACGTAAGAAAAGAGAAGTCTGTGTGTATATTTTCATTTTTTTCCTGAGCTCTAGAAAAGTGTATTTATTATTATTTTATTTAAAAAATATATTATTGACGATTGACATAACAAGAGCTTAAATTTCGTATGCATCATTAAATTGGCCAATTTATAACCTTGCATAAAAGTCCACCCCAGTGGTTGGTTACTAAATATATAATATATACATATAGTAAAAAGAGAGAGAAGCTCTGAAGAAAGTACTTGTTATTATACTGAAATGTCACTTATTTAGCTGTTATATTTTCACTACATGGAAGCTCCCAGAAATAATACTAAGAATTCATTTATCCATAGGAATATTAGAATTAACACACATATATAAATGAATATGTTATTGGGATTACTTATGTTATCTGTTGTCTGATTCATTTTTATAAGAAGTATACTCATAGTGGTATTCAGTATATTACAATATGTATCCTTTTTATGTGTATAGTTCAGTTGCTTTATATAAAATTAGATTATAGTATAAACAAAATTAAAAAATACAGTTATTAATAATAAATAGAGAAAGTGCATTTGTATATACATTTATTGTTTGTGTGTTCACTCATTCATATTCATTCAAAAAATCCAGTTAATAATAAATAACCTATTTTTATTGTATGTTCATTTAAAAAAAAATAGTCATGTTACATTTTCATTGCAATTAAAAATGCTATGGACAATATCCTTTCTTTACAATAACATGTTTTAAATAGTAAATTAATACTAATCTTGTTATTAAAAGACTATGGCGTCTCCAACTGTTTTAATGTTTTCAAATTCGTATTGAACTTTTATGCCCATATTTAATCATTTATCTTTATTTTATTGTTTAAAAAGATACTTTATCAATGCTTTTCATTTTCACAAAAGTTTTAGTTTTATACTTAGAAAATATTTCATTATGTAAATTATTGTTTGACACCAAATTTGGAAAACATAATAAAGCAAAAGAAAAATGCTGTTGCAATTATGAATTGTAATGTTTTACATTTTGTTTATTTATATTTGTTTTCGTATAGTGTATAGTGCATAATTGATACAGTGCATATCTGAAGATTCTTGATTTTTTCAAAATACCTCTGCGTTTAAAATCATGGCCGATTTTTTATTTATAATTTCTTTACAAACATCATTTCTTAAAACATTTTATATGTTTTTAAATTTTCATGCACAATTTATTGTTTTTAATTTTTCTCTATGACTTGCCATTTTCCTTTGGATTTGTAAATTATGAAAAGGCATTTGATTTTATAATTATGTATGCTATGTTTAAAGTTTCTATCATTAAGATGTGAACTAGGATATCATTACATTCTGAAAATTAGTATCAAAATGTAAAAGAAATAAATTATAAGCTGACACTAAGACAATTAACATTGGTTAAGATGTACAACAAGATCAACTTATAAATTTTTTTAGCAATTTGATATAAATATTTTATGGATTAAGTAAAAAAGCAGAGGGAATAAAAATAACGAAAATTATTTAAGTAACTTAAATTTTACACAATGCATTTGACTTTGTAAATACGCTTCAGAACTTAAAAAAAATATTTTAAGCATCAGTTCAAAAGAAAAAGGGAATTAAAGATAAATGCTAAAAATAGTAATGTTCAATGGTTTTAAAATAATAAAGATCAATAATCATAAATAAAAAATTGTAACAATTAAAAATATCTGGATCCGATTCGTAACAGATGGAAACACAAAGCATTAAATTAGAATTAAATGTTTTTGATAAATATAACTTAAAAAAAATTTGCATATGCATTTGTAAAGAATGTTTTCAATAGATGTGTTCTATCGATTTTTACATATATATATCTGAAGCCTGAACATCTTAACACAATGTTTAGAGATCACTATTCATACAAAAGAATGAAAACTGTATACTAAAAAAAGATTGAAAATGAAATATATAAATGACAGAATAAATAGGTAGTGTTGACATCTGCATATATTTTCAAATTTAATAATATTTTTTTTACTGTGAGATATTTAAATGAGATTTAAATTTATATTATTACTATATTATTTTACTATATTTTCTATATCTTTTTTTATATGTTGTTTACTATCTCAAAAAATAATGTTTTACCTATTTGTGGATCAGAAGTTATCTAAGCTGGTTTAAGTGAAAAATCACCAAAATTTGTATTATGGCATAAACTTTCCAGCCAAAAATTATAATGTTACATTATTAAATTTTTTAGAGCAAATTTTTTAATCAAGCAAAATTTCGTAATGTTTATGTTTTTTTATCAAAAGTGATAAAAGCTGTATGTATCACATGTTGTGATTTATATTTAGGAAATGAACTTTGGCTCATTTCCAAAGTAAATAAATCTTAAAAATTTTGCCGGATGTATATATAGATTTTAATTTTTCAAACTTTATAACAATTTCTAATTGATATTAATTAAAATTTGTTTGAAATTTAAATTTAATATCAATTAATTATAAATGATTTATTCAGATCCAGTATTATAATTAGGCTAACTAAAAGAGTTGCTTAGAGTGCAGATTTCAATGAGAAGTGCAGTCCTGATCTAAAAGCTTTGTATAAATTAGTTGTTTTTGAAAAAAAATAATCAAATATTAATTATCATAGTTATTCTTTTAATTGAACATAAATTTACTAGTTTAAAGTTTTGTGTTTTTAATTTTTATTTTATAAGCAACTTATTAAAAATTGGAAATGACAATGTTTTGTTTTTTAGTGAGGGAGAAAATAACAAATCGCTGATATTTTGAAGAATATCTGATTTTGGGATATTTGTATTATCATCGGGGAAATAAATAACTTTTGCTAAATGACACCTGTTTTTTTTTATATGTTAAATGCGTTGACCAGGAAGTGAACCAGGGCCAGCTGCTTGGAAGGCAGCTATGCTAAACACTAGACCACCAACGCTTAACAAAATATGTATTTTGTGCTAAACCAGCACTCATCAGTTAGTCCAGATAATCATCTCTCATGCTTATTTGCATATGTGTATATACATATATCATTAAAAACTAGTCAAAGCTTAGACAATTCCAATATCAATAACAATCAATTTCAAACTGTTATCAAGGCTTCCTTTTAATATATATATATACAGTAAAGTTCATTATCAAGAAGGTTTCTACTGTGAACAGATTGTATAGTGATCTTTTTTTAGTACTATATTAATATTGGTATAAGGAAAGCAAATGTTACAGGGAAGACAAAGCTTAAGATATCAATTTAATTTAATTCTTTGTTTAGTTGCATCTTTAGTAGTGAAACTACACAGCACAGTGGAGCTATGATACCTTCTATATTTTGTTCCAAGCATTCACATTCATCATATAAAAGATTACATATCTTGTATAATAGCTCACATTTTGTTAATAATTTTGAGTGCAATAGCAAGAGTTTAGTACTTTTAACACATACAAATATATATACAGATGTTTTTTAATAATATTAACAAAATTCAATAATAATAATAATAATAATAATAATAATATAGTTATTATTAATAAATTGAGAGTTTATATTTATTATACATGTTAATTAATTGGCATTCATTAAAGAAACTAATAAAATTTACTAAACCATGTCTTTTGTTTTTTAAATAAATAGCAATGTGTTAGATTTTTATCATATTTAAATACACACTGGTCAATATGCTTTTTCTTCAAATTTTCTCTCCCTATAGCAAAGCAATTGCAACTTTATTTTCAGAAAATTGTGCCTATTATAGTTGTTATGATATTTTAAAATCTGTACCAATTTTGGAATCTATACAGTTACTTCTACTTGCCATTACCTATTTGAAATTCTTGGTTAAATTCTTCAGACTTCAAGCTTTCTGATGTAATTCAAGAATGCTTTATAATTATTTTTTCTGCCACTACCAAATTACTAGCTTTTCTTTTATCAATTTAAAAAGATACTTTACACATTTTTTAAAATTTCATTAAACTTTTAATTTTACACTTAGAAAATATGTACATAAAATATTATAGTACATCAAAATTTATAAGAATGAAATATTACATGAAATACCATTAATTGATAAGTATATTATAAGATCATTATGAAAATTTGAGTTAGAAAGCTGTTTAAAAACATCCAAAATGTTTTCCAACCATAAAAATGATAATGACATGAATTGACTTTTATTATTAGATGTTAGCTTTTGCTTTTAGAAAATAAATATTAATTTTTAATATAAGACAATAATATATCAAAATGTAGCATGAAAATTTATAAAAACAATTTCCAAGTAAGAGAAGTGAATGTTTTAAAAATGGCATAGACTAAATCAATATTCTGTGAGTTTTTTCATGTGAATGTACATTTTGACTTTATGCTTGTAAAAGTCTTATTATAATTATGATTAAAATTGAACAATACATGATGCACAACAATTAATTTTATAATATTTTCAAATTAATATTTTTTCATATATGAGTATTAGACATTATGGTATTATTTGCAAGTTTATTAAAAATAACTTCTAAAAAGATTGATTGGGAAGTATTCTTATAACTGAAAATTATTACTTCAGAAATATATATTTTCAACTACTTATTGAATAGCTTTTATCTGTTTATATTGTTTTTAAAATGAATGAAAATTAATTTGATAAGTTATTTTACTTTATATTTTTGATCTTGTTATTATATCTTTTTGGCTTAATTTATTGTTTTGGATGATAAATTTGCTCTAGGCAATGTGCCAGGTATGAAGAACCCTTAAATATATATATTTTAATGTAAGATATAATCAGTAAATAATGCAATGAATGACTTTCTTCAGCTAATAAACAGTTAGATAAACAACCAATGGGAAGTTGCAAACTGAATTCCTGCCATTTAGTAGAAGTATTTTTGTCAGACTTATCTTTAAACTCACAATTTTTACAAGATCAAATGTATTAAGCTAAAAGCAGTTTCAATTTTAGTTTAAGAGAAGTCAGCCAAGAATACTATTACAGGATGGCTGATTTCAGTTAGCAATCACTTGATTGCACAATTACATCTTAATTGAAATTGGTATAAGTCATGGATAGCCAACATTTTACAGTCCATGCACTAATTTTTTCACACATGTGTTCACATGTGCCGATACAACTTTTATGCTACTATTCAACTTTTGTAAAAAAATACAATATATTATAGGTAAATAATATTTACCTTTCATTAATCTCAGAATTCAAACTTAGGAAAAATGTGCATAATATTCGATTTCAGAATATATCAATATCAATATATATAATGTGCTAGTATGTGACAAATTAAGAACTGAATATAGAAATAATACAAACAATATTTAATTTAAAATCATATATTTAACAAATTTATTTACAATTAACATAACTTAGGCAATAAGTTATAATTGAAATAAATAACTAGTTAGATATAGATAAACATTTTTTGATGATTACAGTTGATAATCATTAATCCACTCCCTGTTTGTCTTTAAAGAATACTCATCCAATATCAAACTAACAAACACACACACACAAATAAATTATAGTTTATTGTTATTTCTGTTTACACTTGATTGTTAATTTAACTTGACCAAAATCATTATTTGTTATCTCCAATCACCCCTTTTATTATGGTTTGTCTACAAAGATAGACCATAATAAATGAAAAAAAGATTAGTAATACCAAATGTTGGCATTTAGTTTGTAATAGGACAAAATCTTATCTCTCTCCTGATGATGATTAAATTTATCTGCAAGAAAGTTTATGCCTAAAACTATATTTTATTTTAATTTACAAATAAAGATACTAATGCTTTTCCCTTTTCTAACATACTCAGTTTGGACCCCTCTTCAATCTTTAGTAAAGAAAAAAATACATGAAAAAATATACATAAAATAACTTAGAAAAAATATGTCAATCTAATGACCAATTAAAAGTCCATAAGGAAAATGTCCTCTTTGATCCAGTTCATGTTTTAGTTGATGGGGTTTGAGGGTTATAGAATACATGTGATGGTGATCAGAATTTCTCTCTATATATGGCCTGCTTTCAGATGCTGAGTTTTCAGCTTCATATCTAAATAGTAAAGTTGATGGTAGTTGCAGCATAAATAGATAGATGCTAAGTCAAATTAAATTTGTTTTTGGTGATTATTGCTCTGTGGGTGATGACATTCTTCCCCCGATGTAATTTCACACTTAGCAAAGCATGGCTGTATGTGTTGCTATAAGTGTAGTTAATAAAAAATTATTGAATTGACTGAAAAACAAGATATTTTCAGTTAGAGTTTATTTATTTTTTGGCTTAACCTTGAAAATACTTTGGAAATATTAAATAAGTAAAGCTGTTTTTGAGATTTTAATTCTTCTTCCCTTGGTTGACTGGGTTTGAATCTGCACACCTTTAAGTTAGCATTACTCCATATTGTATGAGCTATCTTCATTTAATGTTTTTATTTTAATGGTAGCAGACTTTTCTGTTCAAACTGCAAGTTCAATTTTTCCACACAAAAATTGTACATCTTGGTTAGCCAATGAGAGTTTTTGATCTGATTTTTGAGAAGATCATTTGTTTATATCTTTTGCTAATCACCAAAATGAACTTGTTCTATATTTGAAAGTTGTTACTATGAGTCTTGGGTTTGAATGAGGTAAGGGCACTTTTAATGGTTTTGGAGGGGTGGAAGATTATATCTTACAATATATATATATATATATTGTACTGCTAATGAACAGTGGTCCATGTTCGTAAATTTTATAAATTATAAAACTTTAATATGAAAAGAATTTATAATTAGTTAAAGAAGTTGAAATAAAAATACTGTAGAATTATTTTACCAAGAAATGATGAAAGTAAAAATCTCATTTAAAAGAATTAATTTATAAAAGTTTAAAAAGAAGTATAATTTAGAAAGTTTACAGAGTTTTTTTTATATATATATAAGCATAGATCACCAAAGGGCAAATAAACATGTCATGTATTAGTATAAGGTTTATGAATTAAAGAGTAATTAGAGGGGGAGAAAATTTAACTTAGTGAATTTAAAAGGAAAACTTAAAAACTAAAAATCACCCTCTTATCACTTATTTAAAAATGAAGAATGTGTGCATAAATAAGATTGACTTTAAAATACATAAAGAAATAAAAATGTGCACATGTTAAAAAAAAGGAAAAAATTAAAGTTAAATTTAAATAAATGAAGAAAAGCTTATAATCAAATTTAAAATTCATTCGAAGATTGCTTGTTCTATAAGTAAAGAATGGAAATTATTATCTATAAACTGCTACAAATATAAACAATGGAAATAATTAAAAACTGCATCTTATCAGAAGACAAACTGATCTAAGCAAGCATGCAGATTAAAAGACAATGACAAAATTAAAAAAAATTAATTAAATTAAACTGATTCAGAAAAAATTAATTAAAAGAAAAAAACAAGATGGCATCACATAAATAGGACTGAAATCATCATTTATTCATTCAGTTTATTTAGTTTTTTTTACTACAGACTTTTATTTTTTCAACTTGTCATTGTTAAGATCATTCCATTCTAAGCAGTCATTAGAGCATGTGGCTATACTCCAGCATTAGTCTGCAAGAACATCAGCAATCCACCCATTAGAAGTTATGCCTGTCTAGGAATTTGAACCATCAAGAATATCTATCTGCCTGAATATAAGAAGCAGATAGGAGCCATGACCAAAACTATCAAAAAGCCAAAATCCAACCGGTTGATAAATCATCCACACAGCAACAGGAGAGTGAGAAGCCACATCTTTCAGAATAGAACATGTTCAAAAAAGTCCTAGGTAATATAAATTCTTATTCCCATTCATAGACTAATGTTAACTTTATGAACAATAGTAGCAGTAGCAATCTTTGAGTGTTCTTGATATTTAGCATATAGATAAACTATAGTATGTGCATGAATATCCACTTTCCAGTATATTAGCCAAAAATTTGCAAAGCTTTTCTAAATAATTACTATTTATAATTCCAAATGTGTATATGCAGTCATATGTATATTAGATATATGATCCATTATTAAGAGTTTATTAAGAGGATGTGTGTAGAATTAATACATTACTACTATATATTTTATTGTATGTGTACATATAATAAGTGTAGCAATTACATTACTTATTAAAGGAGATTAAAATTATCCTATACATTTCAATAACAAATTTATTTAAAATACATTGCAATAAACATTGTCTGCTAAGTAAGGTCGAGTAGTTCTTTATGGTTATACCACTAGTAAACAATTCTCTTAACAGGTTACTGGATAGTCAGTTTATTTTATTCTTGGAAATTTCATGACTGAGCTAGTTGGGATAAATCAGATGCTGAATTAGTAGCCATCATTCAGGGCATGTTAATTACTTCATGTAGTTAGCTGGTGCCTGAAATTTACTTTAAAACAAATAAAGTGCTTTGAATGACGAGGGTTGAATTTAGCAGCCAAGAAGCTCTGTAGCCTGAAAAGGTGGTCTAAGTTATACCTTGTATAACTTCAGCCTGGCTACAGGTACCTTTGGTATTGTGCTTCTCTGCCTGATGGCCCAATGTGATGCAATACTAAATTTTCACTGGAGCAGATTAAGATTTATAATAAATAATTTTGTAATATTCTTATATAAAAAGAATTAAACAATTTGTTTTATAATTTTGTTTTTTCACAAGTATATTTTTATTCCAGAATAAAAAAAATATAATTCTCTTTATTTCTTTTATTAACCTACTCCCACACTGGTTATATATATATATATATATATATATATATATATATATATATATATATATATATATATATATATATATATATATATATATATATATATATATATATATATATATATATATATATATATATCAAAACTACCCCAAATCCAAAATTCAAACAGACCAGCATAAAAATAATATTAAAACACTACCAAAGGTTTCACTGCTACAAGCAGACTTCTCAAGTGTAAAGAACTACAAAAAACTACACAATATATATAATATTAAACATCACTCACAAATCCATTCACTTCCCATCCACCCTTAATATTAAAAGAACTCTTAAATAAATTAATTGCTCCAGAATAATAAATTTTCAATAATAAAGATTCTTTAATTCTTCTTATGATTTCATTATTCTGAAGCAATTAATTTATTTAAGAGTTCTTTTAATATTAAGGGTGGGTGGGAAGTGAATGGATTTGTGGGTAATGTTTAATATTATATATTGTACTGGTCAAAATATGTTTATCCATCTAACATGAGCTGGAACTCACAAAATGTACTTCAAACCCAGTCAAGCCCAAGATTTAGCTCAGGGACCAGCCTGAATTCGAACCCACTCTGTAAGTCCCAGATCTAACACCTAATGAATAACATAATAGTGATGGCACATGAGAATTAATTTTAAATCTGGCCAACTAGGAGAGCGGAGAAGACAATGAGACATCTATTGACTATGACTAAACTAACATATATATCAATTAGGCTGTACATTTGGAAGTGGAGAAAAAGAAGGAATTCGAACTACTCAAATAAGTTAGACAATAAAATATATTTTAATATACTGACAAATTATTATACATTTATAAATAAATTATAGACATTAGTGTGTGCGTGAATGAGCAAGCAGTTACATAGTGTCATTCACACTATTAGTTCTTATATGCTCTTTCTTAGCTAAATAATATATTACAAATAAACACACATCTTTGGTGGGTCCAATATTAAGATGCCAATCAGTTAATAAAAGGAATTACATAATATTGCTATTAACGCTTTGGATTACAGTTCTGAAACATGGTGACTAACATTATTTCAGGGAGCATTCTGAGATTCATTATACATATGATATAAATTATTTTCATGCCATTGGGGTCGTGAAAATAAATAAAATACATTTGAAAACATTTGATTATATTTGAATCTATGACAAAATATTTAATGAAAATCATTTAACAATAGTAAGACGAACACTTTATTTTTCCCAAGGCACATAGATACTCTTAAATATAGATATATAAATTATGAATGTAGGATTGTATATGATTGAAATAAACTTAATTAACAAAATAGAAGTAATTGGCATTTATATATATCTTTTAAGCAAAGCTTAATTTTAATATTAGAGCATTAAAACTGGGTCATGAAGCAAAAGAAATAATAAATACTAAGAAGTTTGCGGTGCTGACATAATAGCCTAAAAATAACTAAGAGGAAAAGGTCATGCTTCTGGATGAAAAACAAAATGGATGGGCATAGTGCATGCCAAACTTATGGGTCACTGCCAGAGGTCTTTTTATATGAAGGAATGGATGGGGATGGGCATAGTGTGTGCCAGACTTAGGGATCACAGCCAGTGGCCTTTTATATGAAGGAAGAATATGCATAGCGTGTGCCAAACTTATGGGATCACCACCAGAGGCATTTTTATACGAAGACTTGAGAAGAAATCTATGGGTTTGAACTTGTCGTAACCCCCAGATTAAGAAGCATGTATATATAGAACGAAGATAGGCTAAATGACAGAAACGCAGTACGAATAAATGTCTCTAACGACATAAGATAAGTTTTACTGCCTTAAAATAAATGACCCTTGTTTGAATACTATAATATGCCATGTAATTATAATATATACAGAGAATTTTATATTTCATTTACTAAAATATACTTGAAGATTTTATTTAGCACAGGAAACATTAAGATTTAGATTTCAAATTAATAAAATATACGTTAAGATTTGATTTAGTAAAAAAAACATTAAGATTTACCCCCATCCCCTTTTCTGCTATTTAAAATCAATCAATCCCACTTTCGTTGATTTTACAATAAATGAAATATATAAGTATATATTTTAAGAGTATAAAAAAAAAAACTAGCAGTTATATATATATAAAACAATTAAGTCACCTTTTTTTTTAGAATTAAATAAATAATATTTTATAAGACTTCAAAGCGTTAATTAGCTTGAGTTTTGGATTTTCAGAGTTAAACAAATCAATTTTTATATTAAAAACGAACCTAAAATGTTGATTCATAAAACAATTTGGCAAACGTATTAATTTACAATGCATTATATATGTATATTTTAAGGGGACGTTAATAACCTTTGTATGAAGGTTTAGAAGAAAAAAAATGACAGAAAAAAGATTTAGAAATTCAACTCGTCAGATTGTTTAAGATTGGCATATTAATTAGAAAAGCATATATATATATAATTATTAATATTATAAAATCAAATAATAAATAAATGACCGCACCAAAGAAAGTTAGAGCATATGAGAGAAAATTAAATATATAGAAATCATTTACTTAAGAGCAAATTACATATTAAAACAAAACAAAGTTAAATCACATATTAGAGGAAATATTGATAGATGAATTAGGCTAGATTTAGTTTGAGGTGACAGCTTGGAAATTTACCTTTCAATTTTAAGAGTCCATTTTAAAGTATGGCACGTGCACGGCAATTGAAATGAAAGTTCTCCCATGGCAGCAAGCTTCTATTAGCACACTAAAGTTCTTTTTAGAACTTTCTTCATTTCAGGGCAGCAGGATATTCTGGTAGCGTCAGATGATGACCCTGACCCAGAGGGTCGAGCAGAGTGGTGGATTTACTGCTACATCATTTTTAAGTTTCAAGCAAAACGAAATATGTTTATAATACCTCTCTCTAAAAGTAGCTCCTTTTGTTGTGTATATATATTTCATGTATGCGTGCCTAAATTATAAAATTTAATGTTTCAATAACATGTTTTAAAATTATTATTAATTCTTTTTATTAATTATTAGTTTTTTTTATTAAAGTATTATAGATGCGGCTCAAATATATACATAAAATATATATACATGACAAAAGGAGCGGGATGGGAAATGGGGGTTTGAACATGGGTTAGTAGGTAGAAACATGAAGCACAATCTTAAGCTAAGATTTACTGCTTCAATATATTGTATAGTTTTTGTAGTTCTTTACACTTGAAAAGTCTGCTTGTAGCAGTGAAACTTTTGATAGTGTTTTAATATTATTTTTATGCTGGTCTGGTTGAATTTTGGATTTGGGGTAGTTTTGATTATATATTGACTAGTTTAGCTTTATGCTTGTAATATATATATATATATATATATATATATATATATATATATTGAAACAGATATACTGTTCTTCGTGTATATATATTCAAAAGATCCCCCCCCTCATTTAAAAATACTGGCATGATTTGTTGTTAGAAAAGAAAAGACTTAATAATGGTTGAGGAAAACTAAAAATTTAAAGAAACAAAGGAATTATGAAAATTGACAGCAATGAAAAAAGAAAGTTAATTTGGTCAAATTAAAAATAATAAAAAAAGACACAACAAATACGTTAAATCTGCAATTAAAAGAAAGTATAAATCTTTCTTTATTAAAATTCATCAATCCAAAAAAAAGGAAATCAATAAAGTAAAAAAGAAAAAAATATATTTAAACATTAAAAAAAGATAAGTTTATTTTGTATTGCAGAAAAATAATTTGTAAGGCAAAATAACTTAGGTGTTAAGCCAATGCCTTTAGGCAAAGAAATGTAAAATTAATTGGAATTCGAAAACACATAGCCAGATAATTAAAAATGGTCTTCTACTGCCAAAAAGAATAGCCAATGAGCTGGGGGAAATGGCACGAATGTGGATGAAAACATACTACCAAGACCAATTAAAGCAGGCCTCATGTAAAGAGAATCCATTCTGATAAGCAGAAAGTATAAATAGCTTGAAAAATTTGGATTATCAGACAGAGAGAATAATTTTTATTATTATCGTCGGTTAAGTAGTTTTTCTTTTGAGAAGTCATATTGAATAAAACAAGCAGAGAAAGTGCAAAATATTTGGAAAATTCGGATTATCAGAGAGTATTTATTTTTATCAGTTTTACTAAGTAAAGCAAGATAGAAAAATCAAAACTTAACCATGAAAAAACAATATAACATGGGCGGTTGACCTGCGTTTTCCTCTTCATCCACAATCCTGAAGTAAGCTCCAGCCTGTCTACTGTGCCATTCATTAAGCCCCATGGGTATTGAAAGAGAACAACAAGTAATAAGGTAAGAATTAAAAAATAGTAGCAATTCAATTATTAATGCTATGATAAAAATTTTAATAAAAGAAAAAAATTAATGGAGAAATACGAAAACGTTAATTGTATTCTATATTTCAAAGTATAAATAAAACTGCTAATGAATTTATGTATAAAAATATACGTTTGCAGCAGACCAAGTAAATATTTATGTGTATGAATATACCTCTATATTTGACTAAATTATAAATGCTTCAACTGCATATTACTTCTATCTGGATAATATAATAAAGTTTATGTGTATGAATATACCTCTATATTTGACTAAATTATAAATGCTTCAACTGCATATTACTTCTATCTGGATAATATAATAAAGTTTATGTGTATGAATATACCTCTATATTTGACTAAATTATAAATGCTTCAACTGCATATTACTTCTATCTGGATAATATAATAAAGTTTATGTGTATGAATATACCTCTATATTTGACTAAATTATAAATGCTTCAACTGCATATTACTTCTATCTGGATAATATAATAAAGTTTATGTGTATGAATATACCTCTATATTTGACTAAATTATAAATGCTTCAACTGCATATTACTTCTATCTGGATAATATAATAAAGTTTATGTGTATGAATATACCTCTATATTTGACTAAATTATAAATGCTTCAACTGCATATTACTTCTATTTGGATAATATAATAAAGTTTATGTGTATGAATATACCTCTATATTTGACAAAATTACAAATGCTTAATACTTACCTGATATTGATTTTGTGGGAGTAATTTAAACCACATTACTGGATTTAATAAATTTAATGAAATACTAATGGACTGCAAATAAAATAACTTAAGGTTAACTGGAACTCTGAATGAGACACCAAAGGTAAATTGTTAAAGAACTTGCATTCTCTAATTCCTATTGTACTATTATTAAATGTATACTAAGATACACAGTGGACTGCAAATAAAATATTTGTTAAATTAAGTGGAACTCTGCATCAGATGCTATCAGTTGTCTTCATTACTCTCTCTGTTATCTCAATATGACACATTTCTCTCTGTGAATTAATTATGTAACTAAAGATGTAAGTTGTTAAAAGAACTATGAAAGGACTTTATTATACTCTCAACAAGTTACATTCTTTAAGTCATACTGAAGTATACCAAAGAAACCCAATGGACCAGAAATGAATAAAACAATGAATCTTCACATGGATATGAAGGAACTTTATTAGAAGAACTTGCAAATTAATTTGTTAAATAAATTTATTGTTACTTAAAATTAATCTTAGTTATCCAGTTGTTCAATTCTATTTTGTTTTTATTGCATCACTCATCAGTCATTGCATTTGTTCATGAGAATCTCATGCCTCCTGAGCTATGTCTGGCATAACTAGACCTAGGTAAGTCAGGTTGTAGTGAGATGGAACTCTAGTGGTGCCATTTGGAAAACCAAACAAATAAATGTCTAGATGCTTCCAGCCTCTATGGTACTACATCCTCTGATGAGCAGGAAATATTGTTGTAGGGGGGGTTAACATCTGCATTGGGTAATGCCAATTGATAGTTCCTTCCTGCAACATGCTCATCAGGAAATTGTTACAACTGAAGTAATAAAAGGGTTGTATGGTGGTCCAGTTACAATATATATATATATATATATATATATATATATATATATATATATATATATATTCATCCATCTATAAACATAATACACTTTTTCCAATTTTTTGGACTGAGTGAAGCCATGACAAATACAATATCAATACTGGTATATATATATATATCTTTAATTATATACTATTCAAAAAAAACTATGACTAAATAAATGTTTTTAAAAAAGTAAATACACAAAAAGTAAAAGTATTGAAATATGTAAATTTATTGAATTTTATAATAAAACAGCAGATATTCTTTAATTTCAGAACACTGTGTGTAATCAAGTTTATTAATAACATTTTTCTACTTACCCTGAAATCATATTTTATTTTATTCATTGTTTTGTAATTCTTTCTGAATTTAGTATTTTTTAAATGGTAAAAAGACAACTATTCAATTTGTAGTAGCAAGAAAAAAATTAAATTGTTCTTATATTGCATTTGAAAGCCTACTGTTTGTGCATTGAATGAAAATCTGAAATGAGTAACAACAAATAGGAGTAACTGTATAAATTCAGAAGTTGATTTCAGATTTAAAAGCATCAAGCAGCTAGTGAGGTCATAACTGCTCTTTTGATATAGAAAAATAAGATACAAAAAAAATTGTGAGTGTATTTAATTTCAATAAAAATCTGACATTTTGTTATTTTATTTTAAAAAGCAAATGTGCAGAAAGTTTATTAATAATTTTTATTAGTCCATCATTTGGTTAGAGATTATCTATTTAATGATTTTATGAGTGTAATTTTCACGACACAACTCTCATTCAAAATAGGGACTGGAAAATGTTAAAAGTGGGTAGAAACTAGACCCTACCTTGTGTGAAAGTTGTGTAGTAAAAATTACACTACAGATATATTATTAATTAAATGAATAGGTACTTACATATTAGTCCCACAATGTAGAGAAGATGGTATGCCTTTTCACATCCATGATAAATGTGTAACCTTGTGATCAAGACAAATAAACACTGTGATCTGTATTCCAATCTCATTCAATAATGTTTTTTTTGGTGATAATTTTACACTCTTAGTTATTGTCCAGATTCTGACAAGATCTTTAGTGCGGCCAATTGCATTTTAAAACTATTTTTTTACTTCATTTGTATTCATAATTTTTATTCAACAATTTTTATCCACTATTGAAATGAATACTGTTTTATATTTCAAGAAAACATAAAATTGAAGGCCCTAACAAAATTAATAAGAACTTTTTCAAAACTAAGCTAGATGAATTTTTCCTGAACAGTGGATGTTTGGTGGTTTGTGCGGAGAGACTGATGAGTGTTTTGTTATAACAATTAATGATAGAACAGCAGCAATTCTTATGAAAGCCATAAAACAAAATGTGGAAGAGGGATCAATAATTTATTCTAACGGTTGGAAGGTCTATAAATGTGCTAAATTATGAAGTGCTGATTATGTCATTTTCATGTGAACCAGAAATACTGTCATGTGATAAGTAAGTGTGCATTTTGGGAAAAAATAAAAAATTTTCTTTTAGTACCCATTTTGGGGAAAAAAATTATCCACTTACAATAAAGTAGAATCCGAAAATTGATTATTTCATCACTTGTGTGTGTTTTTTTTGTGATAATTTTATCCTCTCAGTTATTGTTCAAATTTCATTCTGACATGATCTTTAGTGCTGTGAATTGCATTTTAAATTATTTTTTATTTCATTTGTATTTGTAGTTTGATTCAATTATTTTTACTTTCACAAATACAATCACACATTAAGAAGTGTGCATTTTGAGAAAAATAAAAATTTACTTTTAGTCTTCATTTTGAGAAAAAAAGTTTATCCGCTTAAAATAATGTAGAACCAGAAAATTGATTGTTTATATTACATGATAAATACTGTATGTTTATAATTTACAGTTTTTGAAATATTTTAGACTATTTTTGTAATTTAGTGATTGTTTTGTCCATATTTAAAGTAATATTTGGGAATTGCTTAATTGGCTTGTCATATTTTACATATTTTTGTATGGCAAATCAATATTTTTACTATTGTTAAAATGTATTTTTTAAGATAGATTATTTTGGTGAAATTTTTATTCTTAGTATTGTTAGAAATTAACATTCTGCATCATATTTTATATTTTTTGTGTCAAAGTTGTATTTTTAGTATTGTTAAAAATGCACAATCACATGTTAAGTAAGTGTCTATTTTTGGAAAAAATTTTTAGTTTAAGTTTCCATTTTGGACCAAAATAGTTGATCCACTTAAAATAAAGTAGAACAGACAAATTGATTGTTTCATTGTGACAATTCCTGTTATATATTATTACACACTAAGTACCATATGTGTATATTTATCGTTTTTTGATAATATTTTAGAATATTTTTGTAATTTGGTGATAGTTTTGTCTGAATTTAAAGTAACCTTTGGGAATTGCATAATTGGCTTATTATATTTCACATATTTTTGTATCGAAAATCAGTATTTTTAATGTTGTTAAAAATGTACTTTATCAGATTGAATTTTTGGTGAAGTTCATATTTTTAGTATTGTTAGAAAAATATTCTGCATCATATTTTTGTATATTACATGGTAATTACTGAATATATTTTAAGTTTTTTTAGTACTACTTTAGAGTATTTTTGTAATTTAGTAATTGTTTTAGTATTAGACCGGCAACACCTTTTTAATATATATCTAGGCTGTTGATAATTTTCTAAGTCTTGCAAAAATATCATGTACATGTGATCCATTTTGATGAATTTATCATTTTAAGTTTATAGAAGATCCAAGTGTACATGTCATATTGGTCAGATCAAAAGATTAGAAAGTTGTCAGTGGATGGATATGAATGTGAAAAGGTGCTGCGGGTCTAATATGTAAGTACAAATGGATAATCTCTAATGCAGTAAGTTTGTTATTAATTTTATATTTTGAATGAATGTGAATAAGTGAACACACACAAATATATGCATAAATGTTGTAATCTTAATTTATTATTAATGACTTCTGTATATACATTTTGTTTATAGTTTAAACTTGATTTATATATGCATACTATACATGTAGAAATGCTCCGTTTTTAAGTATATATGGGTGTGTTGAAAAGTACTGTATACTTGCAATTCTATAAACAATATATGTTCTATTGGAATCAAAGGTTATCAACATATTGTGCATACACAAGGGAGCTTGGAAAAAATAAAGCAGATGTAGTGGCTCTACTGTTTACATAGTGTTTATGCCAAAATTGATTCTCATAGACCCGCAATTATTTTCTGTATTGTTAAAAAAGTTGGTTTCTGTTATTTATTTTTTTATCACTTATTTTTTCAATCATTTAAATCTACTAATTTTCTATTTTTTAAAAAATAATTATGTTTAGAAGTTTTATCTCTTAAATAACTTTAATCTTATTGACGCTTTTTTTCATTTCATGTGATTAATTATTATCAATAATATGACTTCAAGTTATCAGAAAAACCCCGACTTTCTTGTCACTATGCCAACTTGTTTAAAAAAATCCTTCTTTTAATACTTTTATTTTTTTTCTTTAATATTTTTTAAACGAGTGTATTTTATAATTATATTTGTTTTAATTTTCAAATGATTTTAGATAAAGCTTAAATTATTTTTTCTCTTAGAAAAATTTGCTTATTAAATTTCTTTCATAACTTCTGCTTTCAAGCATTTACATTCAATTAACTTTTTACTTTTCTCTGAATGATAGTGACATCTAGTGAATTTACTTGAAACTAATATTAATCATTATACAGCTTAGTTCAACTTTTTGCTGCTAAAAGAATGCAAATTGACAAATGAATACTATAGATAACCATAAACATGCATTTTAAGCCGAATGATTGCAGTATTGCAAATTGACAAATGAATACTATAGATAACCATAAACATGCATTTTAAGCCGAATGATTGCAGTATCAAAAAGCCAAATGTATTCAGTGATTGAACTCAAAGTGTATTGAAAAAGAAGCAGAATATAAAGAAGTTTGAAATTTCACATTTACTTTATTCATAGACTACACTAGCTTAGTTTCAGCATTTGAGTCAATAAATATTTTCCTCCTAGTGACATTTTAAAGTAATTTATTTTCAATGCTAAAAAGTTTATCATTTCTATAAATGTTATTTAATCCTTGATTGCTATGAGAGCAAATTTAAAAAGGAATGCTTTATCTTTCCCTTCATGCGGGTAAATAAAGACATGTTTCAAATACTTTTAAAAGATTAACGCCATTCTCCAGCTATTTGTAAAAAAAGAAAAGCAATATTTTTGAAATTTGTAGTTTTAAGAACATATTTTAAAATAAGTTTTGCAGGCGATAATATTATTTTGAAAGCTTGATGAAAGGCAATGGTAGGCTACAGCTGATGATGAGTATTTAAATTAATTAACGACTATGAAGTAACTTTAAACATTTACATGCCCGTGTAGATCAACGATTATTGGTTGGTAATAGTATCTATTGTTTTGATTTTTCAATCTCTTCGGTCAGAAAACGCTACCTACTCATATATGAGCTTAGAGATATATAGCTATTTGTGTAAATGCTACATACATAACGTAAAACAAATAAAAGTAATCATAAGTATACATTATGTAAGTTTACGTTTGCATAAATATATACATACAAATAAATATGCATGCATATATTACTTATCTGCAAATATGCATTGCAACATATATACAGAAATGCATACAAAATACCCGTATACATGGATGTATGATTGCTATCTACATTTGCATATTTATACTGTATATACAGATAGATATGCATGCATACATATGTATAGGCAAAATAATACAAATGCAAATATAAATATATGCATTCATTCTATTTACATTAATTTTTAATGCCAATATTGTTTGTAAAGATATTATTAGCAAATATAAAACATTCGTTCTAATTCATTATTTGAAAATAAATATACAAAATTCAAAAATAATTTAAAATAATAAAATTTATTGCATTTATCTATATTAAAAACAAGTACTTCTCATACAAGACAAATGTTAATCGCACCCACTCTATTCATTACAAATAAATTTAACTATTTTTTTAACTTTTAAAAATTAATGGGAATAAGACAATAAACAGTTGTTACTTATTTATCACCTTACCTACAACTGTTAGTTCCTTAATTCCGTAAACGGTATTTGATCTGCACTTATAGATTCCAGAGTCGTTTTGTTGAAGATTGATGAAGATTAAACCAATTGTATTGACATTCGTAACCCGCAAAGACGTTTGTCTGTGACCGTGAGTAAAGGAAGCATTTGTTAAAAATTTATAACTGTAAAATATTTTTCCAGTATTAGTCAGTGATTTGGGAAAGTAGTAACATTCCAATTCCAAATTAGAATCAAAATTTATGTTTGGGAAATGGAAAGTGACATTGCTTCTTTCTTCTCCTTTAATGTGTTCAGTAATTTCTAAAATTTAATATATGTATTACATAAACTTACATATGAATATATATTACATAAATTTACAAATATCTAGCACATATACTATATATAAAAGTAAAAGATAATAGCAATCCTATATTAAAATTATTTTTACCAGAATAATCTTAAAAATAGTATTAATAGTGGACCTGCAAACTATATTGTATATAACTACACAATTTTAATTATAAGTTATCCAAAGAAAAATATAAATAAGCAAACAAAAATGTAAATAAACCAACAAAAAAACCCATTAAAATTTGCAAATTTTATGATATTTGGCGGCCATTTTTTTCTATGAATACAATACTTAATCATTACATATAAAAAGTAGAATTTATAAATAAATTTTATAATATGTCATTAACTGTTTTTCCATCTCAGAGCACTATGCATGATTATATGTCTTAGTACAATTTCTTTGCTTTATACTGAAAGCACATTTTGTTTTTTCTTTATTACCCTTTCTGAATGTGAGTCAATAATAAAATATTTTCTAAGAGTAATGTTAAAAGTTGTAAAATTTTTTTTAGAATACACTTAAAGTTAATGCTGATTAAACATTAAAATAATTAAAAAGATGGTCATATTTTAAATAAAGAAACTAATCTATTCTATTTTTATAAAAGAAAGAAGTTATTGATAAAGAAAAAAAAATCTCCAGAGTAAATTTAATAATGACAGAAATCAGATATTTCATTATTTATTTTAATTTAAAATAGAGATATGTTAGTTTCTTTCTTATTGTTTCAGTGATTGCCAAAGTGATTATTTTTTAAAATTTGATTTATATATGCATACTATATACATAAAGAAACATCAGGGTTATATATATATTGTACATTAGCTATTCAATATTCGTATCATTATTTTATCAACGAAATATTAGCAATTATACACTATACCTATTTAAATTTGAGCGGGGCTTAGAGCAAAATATAGCATACATCATGGTTTAGTTGTATAAAAAATATTTTATAATAAATAGTTTTATTCACTAGGTACTACAAATAAAATTTAGTGCATAGTAAATAAAAGCATTTATTATAAAATATTTTTTATATGTATTATTTTTAATTTTTTAGTATTCAGATATTTTTTGTAATTATTCTTAATAAAAACAGAAAATAAACACACTAGTATAATCCATACAGCAGTATCTGCAAAAAAATCATGCATTTAAAAACAATTCCAATATTATTTTTGCTTCCAAAGGGAGTATTAAAAATTTTTTACAGTCAAGAAAAATTAAAATTTAAAGCAACGTTTATAATGATATGAAAATAAGACTTTTTTAAATCTCTACTTAAATTTATCATAAAGACTTTATATATATTTTCATATGTCATAGCATAGCATTGGCCGGGAGGCGAACTCACAACCGTCTGCAACCAACTACTTGCTTGCAAGGTGGCTGCGATGACCTCTCGGCAAACAACACTTGACAAAGACTTTATTTTTTTTTATAAATAATATAGCATTGTCTCATTGCAATACTGAAATCATACTGAATTCATATTAACATGTTTAAAATTTAGTCTCCAATATCACTGTAGTAAACAAATGTAAGAATTACTTGAAATATTTCATTGTCATATTACAAAGACATCAATGTTTATCACATGTAAAAAATTTGAAGGAAATATATTTGATAAAAGTCTATTAAAACTCAGTTATAACACTTATCTTAAACAAAAAAAAACAAACAAAAAAACAAAAAACAGTTTTTAACTAAATGAAAGTATTAATAAAACAGAGAAAATTGCATGTGAATTAACATTTTTTAGATATCAAAAAACCCACTACTTAGTGTTTGGTACAATGTTTTTCTATTATATATATAAAAGACATATTTTGTGGGTTCATCCTTGTTAAAACAGTTTTAAATATTGATATACAGGCATTTCTACTTGATCACACAAGTCATCCACTGGGTGATAAAAGGTAGAAAGACGTTGTAGAGGCGCTACAATCACTGATTTGAAAAAAATGTTAAAGTTCCACCAATAGCAAAAATGTTAAATTAAGAATGTATTTTAAAAAAATCTTTCCAAATAGGAGGAAGTTTGAATGTGTTAAAATAGTATGGTTCAGGTGTATATTGGCATTTGGTAATATTTTTTTAAAAAAAAGCTAAAAAAAGAGTAAAATTTAAAAATAGTTCAAAAGATGAAATTTAGTTTTCTTTTTTAGTTAGTATGATTTATTTTCAGATAATATGCAATGAAAGTTATTTTGTTTTGAATTATCTATTTAATTTAATTAAAGTTAAAATTGGAGGGAATAAAAGAGGGATGCAGATTACTAATCCAGATAAGTAAAGGAAAGAAATTTTAAATGCAAGAGATTACAATCAGAGAAGATCCTTTTAATGGTAATTAAAGATGTCAGAAGTAATGCATAAAAAGTAAACATCGTACTTCAAAAATAAGAAAAAATGCAGAAGATTATTAACACATATTTTGATAACAGAAGAAAAGATAATATATGTGCAAAAGCCTAAAAACTGATCCAAAGCTATAAAAGGTCAGAAAACTTCAAACTTGGTCGAGTCTATTTTATTCATTTAGCTAGTCTTGGCTCACAAAAGATCCAGGTCCACTCTATGCTAAAATAATTCATCATGCAGAAGTGGACAGAGCTTTTGCGACATCGTTCATCATGAAGATGTCAACCCAAAAAACTTTTATGACTAGCCTTAGGTGGATCAAAAACAGGTTTAAGGCCATGGGCTTTAATAAGCCAGAAAATAAACACATACTATAAAACTTACTGGTAAGCTAAGATTATTCATTCCCAATTTGTGACTAAATTTAGTATTTGCAAACTAATCTAAACTATAAGCTTATAATATACTACTGATAGAGACATTCACTGTATTATTTAAGGGACTTTCAGTTACAGCCTTCTAAAAGAAACTTAAGAAGTAAACATTAATTGTTCAATTGTTTTAATTATTTTGCCTAAATATCTGGATTGCATGTGTGTATTCTTTTTAATTATATTAATAATTTATCATTAAATATTTTAATTTGTATTATCTTTAATATTAACTTCATTGTGCATTATTAATGTTAGTTTATTATAATTTAAATGTATAATTTACTTTTGCCAATATTTATTAATTAAGCTCTGGGGAAAATATTTTCTTAAAATAAATTAAGTGGGCGGATGTTAATCCTAATCTGGTAATTACTGACTTTATAAGTTATGATGTGCTTTGTGCAGAGTCAGTGAATCTAAAGATTCTGGCACCCTCTAAATAAATTAAAAACTGATTCTGCCTGCAATTGAAAATTGTAATAAAATATTAGGTTAAGTTAATCAGGAAATAATAGCTATATTTTTAGAAATATGAACAAAATATTTTTCTTTTTCATAACTTGATTAACTTGCACTTATAGTTCACAAAATAAAGACCTAATCATGAACCCAAAACATAAAAATGTTACAATAGCATCCCAACATGATGCTTCAGAAAAAAAACACTACCTGAGATAAATAGTAATTATATAAAAAAAGACAACTTTAAACTAGATTATACCAAGTATAAAAATATTTTTTTTGTATATGACTTATAGAAAAAAGAAAACATGATTGTGGCTGATGTTGATGTTTAGTCTCGAATGCTGACTGGGTAGGTGGATACTGGAGAGGGGAAAATCATGGGTCCACATCCTTATACATCAGTATGTAACATAAAACTCCTTAAATGCCCATCAGTCTTATAGGAGCAGAGTCCTGAGAAATGGAAGGGTGGGCCAAGCATAGACTTGGGCTTCTTATTGTTAGTCTTACACATGTGCACAAAGACTCATTCCTGCCATGCTAGACCCTAAAATGCAGGCTTTAAAGCCACACATCACTTCTGACAGCCTCAGAAATTTATCAGCATTGCTAATACATAAAAAAATATATGCTAGAAACTTAAAAATAAAATAACTTCTGGCATTTGGTAATAAATAAAAAAAACAAAACTAAAAAAAGGAAAATTTAAAGATCATTAGTATGATTTATTTCAGATAACATGCAATGAAAGTTATTTTTGTTTCAAATTATCTATTTAATTTATTTAAAATTAAAATGGGAGGGAATAAGAGACATGCAGATTACTAATCCAGATAAATAAAGAAAAGAAATTTTAAATGCAAGAGATTACAACTAAAGAAGATCCTTCTAATGGTAATTAAAGATGGCAGAAGTAATGCATAAAAAGTAAACTTTGTACTTCAAAAATAAGAAAAATTGTAGAAGATTTTATTAACATATATTTTGATAACAAAAGAAAAGATTATATATGTGCATAAGTCTTAAAACTGATCCAAGAATATAAAAGGTCAAAAAAATTTCAAACTTGGTCTTGTCTGTTTTTTTCTTTTGGCTGGACTTGGATCATGAAGGATCCAGAACCAGTCTATGCTGAAATAATGTGTCATGAAGAAGTAAATCAGAGCTTTTGTTGACATCATTCATCATGAAGATGTCAACTCAAAAAACTTTTGTGACTAGCCTTAGGATGGATCAAGAACAGTTTAAAACTAAAGACCATGAACTCTTACAATCCAGTAAATAAACACATACTATAAAACTTACTGGTAAGCTAAGATTATTCATTCCAATTTGTGGCTAAAGTTAGTGTTTGCAAACTAATCTAAACTATAAGCTTATAATATACTACCGATAAAGACATTCTCTGTATTATTCAAGGAACTTTCAGTTACAGTCTTTTAGAACAAACTTAAGAAGTGAACATTAATTTTTAAATTGTTTTAATTGTTTTACCTAACTATCTGGATTAGCATATATGTATTCTTTTCAATTATATTAATAATTTATCATTAAATATTTTAATTTGTATTAATACAATATTTACCTTTAATATTAAATTCATTGTGCATTATTTATGTTAGTTTATTATAATTTAAATATATAATTTACCTTTGTCAATATTTATTAATTAAGCCCCAGGGAAAATATTTTGTTAAAATCAATTAGTTGACAGGAAATCCCAATCCTGATCTTGTAATTATTGACTTTATAAGTTACAATGTGCTTCATGCAGAATCAGTCAATCTGATGATTCTGGCACATTCTAAATAAATTAAAAACTGATTCTGCCCACAATTTAAAATTATAATAAAATATTAGGTCAGTTAATCATGAAATATAGCAATGTTTTTAGAAAATGAACAAAATATTTTTCTTTTTCATAGCTTGATTAATTTGCACTTATAGTGTGTAAAATAAAGGCCTAATCAATAACCCAAAATGTAACAATATACATATTAAATTAGATATTTTTACAAGGTTTTAATTTGATGAAGAATAGAAATAAAAAGATTATAATCTTTATTTTTATTTATATTAAATTAAAAATTCATAAAAATATCTAATTCAGATTATACAACTCTCTGAAAGAGAATAATTATTATTTGCAGGATGTCAAAAAAGATATTAGTCTTCTCCATTTTCACACTCATAAAAATAGGTTTCTAGGTATAATTTTTTATAATAACTTGTGTTTGAAGTAAATGGGGATTGCTTTTAATTTTACTAAAACTCAAAACCCAAGAACTATTTTATTAGTTAATAGAGTGCTTGTTTTTTTCTCAGGATTGTCAATTATTAGTTAATTTCCTGGCAATAACAAAAAGTAAAGTTATCTCTCTTTACATGGATATATTCTCTCTATTTCTCTCTCTCTCTCTCTCTCTCTCTATATATATATAATAAGGAATATATATATATATATATATATATATATATATATTGAAATAATATATTCCTTAGAAATATATTTCATTACTGTTTAAATTAAGAAAATATATATAGACATATATTTTAATTTAGAAGTGTGATGTCATTATTATGTTTAAAATATTATGTTGTTATAATTCTTATTTAAAGGCATTATATACTCTATATAAATAAAAAAATTATTTTATTAAACTATAATTTAAAAAGAAATTCAATTGTTGGATTTAAAAATATTAATTAAAAAAAAACTGATAATTGTTTTTTCGAATATATTTTTAAATTAACTGTAAATTATTTATATGCTCTATTAGCAAGTAGTCAAGAATAATTTCTTATAAAAGAAAACTGTTTAATTATGTGAACAGGATTATCATGCTTTTGAATTAAAAATAAAACATTGAATTTTAAACTTTCAAGACAAACTTGTAAATAAATAGTTCCAAGAATTTGGGAACCAAGACCCAAAATCTATTTATATTTTCATCTATTATAAATAAGAGCACTTTATAATCATCCACTGCTGCAAAAACAATTATAATTTTTATTTAATATTCAGGCCTGTCTATTATTTACTATTTCGAATAAAGTGTCACAATGAAGAAAGCTAATCTACTATATCTTTCAATTTGAAAAACATTACAATTTTCTATTGGTAAATAAGTTAAAGTGAGAAAACAGTTTATAAATCTTTATTAGATTTTTTTTTCTTAAAAATTTATAATAAGTTATTTTTCATATAATAATTTTATGACGATATTAATCATTTATATTTAGTCAGTTCTTAAAAATTGTATCGATTACTAAGTGTATTTATAAAAGTTATAGGCAAGTTAATATTTTCAAAACATTCTAATGTAATGTTTAAAAATAATACAGATGAGATAAGTGAGTTTATTTTTATTTTATAGACGTCATATTTCAATACAAATTATGAAATAAATACATAACCTGCGCTAATTTAATGACACATAATTTTAAATATATGATTGTTTAAATAGTAATATATATATTTATTTTATATATTTGGGATTTGCCTAATGCTGTATGTATTTGCAATTGAGATATTGTTATCTTATGTGTAGTTTAATATTGCTGGTTAATTCCAGTTATACATTTTTTATGGCTTCATTTTATAATTTTTTTTTTTTTTTAGGGAATATTTTCTTAAGCAGGATTAATGTTTATATCTTTATAAATATGGCTATAATGATGAATTAATATTTAAATATTTATAAATGAAGTTTTAAAAATAGTTGATGTTTCTATGCCGTGACTTAGAATAGTATAGTAGAGAATTAATCTAATATATAACAGGTATTTCATCCATTGCGTAGTCTTATAGCTCTCTGTATATAGAGTACTATGTTATTAAGTATTGAAATCAATGATAGTTTTTTTTGGCAATGTCTCAGACTGTTGATCACACATGCATTTATTTTGATATATAAATTTAAATATTAGTAGCTATTATAATGGCAGTATTGTTATTTTATTTTTTAAAAACAAATTATTTTGCTTCTTTTATTTGAATGGTAAAATATAAAATATTGATATGCCAAATTAATAGGTATCCAAATATAACTTATGCTGGGTAAATTTACCTTTTTACTTCAAGATTTATTATTAGTTGAATGAGTTTCATTTTATAATTTATAGTTTCCCAACATTTTTGTATAATTTTGACGTTGCTAGTAAACTTAACTTTTTTCCTTGATATTTCTTTATATTAATTAACAATATTATATCGATTTCATATAGGAAAGAGATCTAGATTTATAATCTGGTGTTGCCTTTTTGTAAAGTTACACATGAAATTAATTATTCATTACAATATATATATATATATAATAAGAGAATATTTATTCTAAGGCATTACATTCTAATCCTAATCCAATTATATTTTTGATTAGCTCTCATTTTAGATTGAAATGTGGTTTGGGTAGAATCCTCTTAGTAGAAGTATTATTTGAAAGAAGCATATATATGTCTATGTACTCGAAAAAAGTTTTTTTTTTTTTTTTAAAAAAAAAGTATTTACTGCTACAATTTGAGAATTGAATTTTTACCACAAGAGCAATACAAATATTACAGACTACATAACTAGATATAGAATCATATTTTTATAAATAGTAAGAAGGAACTGAAAGTAAAATATATGGAAAAGAAAATGAGCAGATATTATTGAAAGTATTAAAAGACTGAAATGAAAATAAATTGAACATAATGTAGATAATCAGGCAATAAATGGACAAAAAAGACCATAAAAAATAAGGATGGATGAAAAAGACCATAAAAAATAAGGATGGATGAGTAAAGAGGTGTGATAAAGTATTGTGAAAAGCCATATGTTGAACAAACTGGATTAAATTAGGAATTTTTTTTATTGATAATGATTGAAAATACATTGTTTCATTTTCTCATTTTTAGCAACTTGTTTTCCTAACTTTCTTTTTCTTTTTAATTTTAATATATATAATTATAATAAAAATAATAATTTTAACGGTAACAAACTATTATAAACAATCCTTAAATCCGCAGAAGTACTTTCGGTTTAAGAAATTAACCGAAAGGACTTCTGCTGATTTAAGGATTGTTTGTTACCGTTAAAATTATTATTTTTATTATAATTACAATATTGTTTTAATTAAGAACATTTTATTTATATTATATATATACAACATTGAGTAAAGTGACATTGAAATAATTGAACTTGTGATTATGTCGATAGTCAAATGTTATTCCACACTTCAGAGGATAAACATATGTAATGCTAAATTGTCTATAAAATAAATATTTTTATAGAATAATGAAATTTTATAGACTTTTGTTAAAAGTATCACTTAGGAAAAATATATATTTTGTAAGTCGAGAATAAAGTTCATTCTCGCAATATTTTACTTTCTGAATCAAAGATTGTTTATAAAATACCTTGTATAAATTTAAAAAAAAAGGCTTTGCTAATTATCTATTATCATTGCTTTGAGAATGTATCTTTTAAGAATTCATCAATAATTATGAAAAAAAATTCAATGATAAATTTTAATGACGCATTGCACACTATTGTTTAGCAAAAATAATGACGTCAATATTGTAAAAGTATTTAAGCTGTACTTTTAAAATTCTGTGCTCAGTTTTCTGAAATTCATTTGACTTTTTTTCAAATTTTGCACATCAAAACAGTTTTGGAATTTAAGGGTATGTATAAATATTACTTCTTTTGTTAGTAGAAATACTGATCAGAGGAAGCTTGATTTACATATATTTAAATTCTGTTTGCAATACATCCATATTTCAATAAACGTTTCATAAGTTTTAATTTGATGCACAAAGAAGAAATGCTTATTTTCACAAAGCCAATACATACATTGATCATATATAATTGTTCTTGACTGGCAGTAAAGAGGCATAATATTTGGGAAATCGTTCTCAACACAAAATTTTACTTGTCTTTTACTGCCAAATTAAAAAACAATATCAATTTTTGTAATATTTTAAACAGCATTAAACTGTTGCACATGCGCTTTGGATTTTAACTATAAAATGAATGAATACAAACACTTCAAACACATGATAAAGTCTTTGGAAAAGACAGAAGTGTTTGTATTCATTCATTTTATAGTTAAAATCCAAAGCGCATGTGCAACAGTTTAATGCTATTTAAAATATTACAGTTTGTAAAACATCGCGCTATATAAAATAATTGACTTATTTAAATATCAATTTTTGGAGATTAACAGTACTTAACAAAATGATAATGTGCGTAGCTCTCCAGTATTATTTCATAATATTTTTAATACTTATATTTTTTTTTTTTTAAAAAAACTTTATAATAGATGAAATTTTAGGTTTGCTTCAGATTTAATAGTTGTAAGAGAAAATATATTTCAGTTAAGTCAGAGAATCATTTTCAAGGGAGTTGGTCAACATCCAAACTACTTGTATGGATAATACTTCTCACGACTAAATAAACAGTTTTATAAACAGAAATCCATATTTTACAAAAAGTTATCTTTAACTTTATGTCATTAAATTAAACAACCACTATTTATTAACTTTCTTATACTCAAACTCTTTATTCTTAAAATTAACATTTAATTTACATTTTCAATACATCAAAATCACAATTAAGACCGCTGAGATCTTTTTGTGAAATAAATATTGCTTATTAAAAATCAAAGAGCAACCTGGAATATTAAATTAAAAAGTAAGTTTTTTTCTGGTAATATTCTGTAGTTTTTCTTTTTATTCCTTGGTCATTTAAGATACATTATGTGAAAAATTTGTTTTTGAAGATTAGAATACTTATTTAATGTCTTTTTGAAATTGTTCACTTTATAATTACAAGATAAAAACAGTCTAGGAGTGAATATGAATTCCTTTCAAAATCATTAGAAAACATCAACTTAAAGAGGGACCATTTACTTATACATGTACACAACAAATTTTAGAAATCTATATTATATTTTTAACGTCTAATTTATATCTGAAATAATGTTCATAGCATTTTTTAAAACAGTGGTGTAAAGTAAGTTTTTTACATTTATAGTTGAAGAAACTGAGATGATTAAGACAAAATTAATATTTAAGAAAGTATATACTTATAGTTGTTATCACTGACATATTCTTTATGCACGCTAAAAATATTATGCATGTTTCAAAATTATATGCTATTCAGAACAAATTTATATTGATCACATTATCATATGGTACTCTAAATTTAATAAATTGTATTAATTTAAGAATGATAATATTAATATTTTTAGTCTGTGATTGGGCTATATGCTAAATCATTTAAATCTGATAGAAGTAATCAGATTCCTAATTTGATATTGTATCAAAAGACATACTTAGAAAACATTAAAAACCTTGGACAAAATAGCTTTTAGTATTGTTTTAAGAAATGTTTCTTTAAATAAAGTTTATATTTTCTCTAAATGTGAATGGAGTAATCATTTACTTACTTTTTGTAATAATTTAGCCTGAAACTTTAAAATATATATCTGCTTAAATAATATTCATTATATAGAGGGAGTCATGCTTTTGTTTTATCATATATATAATACAACTGGAGAAATACACAAAAAATATAGCATTGATATCAAAATATAATTTTGAAAATATTAATATATTTATTTATAATTGTTTAGCAATGCATAATAAAAATGGCACCAATTTTTATTAGATTTTGCAAAGCGATTTAACTTAATAGATGACTTGAATTGCAAAATCGATATGAAGGAGACTAAATTCTCTGTCTTTATATAAATGAAGTATTTTAGATTGGATGCTCTGCTAATACTTATTAGAATTCTATAAGTAGAGTCTCAGTATAAAATTTTCTGACTAATCTTCTGACTATATATAAATTTCATGAATAAAAAAACACCCATTATTCACCAGGTAATCTTAAGACTTGATACACAACTATTTTCACAAAATGAATAGTCAGATGTCTTTACGATAATATTTGATTTTGTGATTTGAATGTTGTAACATTAGGTAAAATGTATTTATGATATTTAAATATTCTATGGATTGTTAAAACATTCAATTATTACAATGAAATTGGTTGTAATATAATTAGTCGATGATAATAGTCAACTGAAGTTTTAAACAGAATACCAAGAGTTTGTTTAATATCTAGAAAGAGATGACATATGGAACAGACAGATGAAATAAAGAAGATTTCTGGTCTGATGTGAAGAAAAAAAATTAGTCACCGGAGATAGCGAATTACAGTTTGAAAAGATCTTTACTTGGCAGTGGATGGTATGGGTAATGGTTAAAATGATGATGATGTAATCAATGGTGTGATTATAGGGATGTAGAAGTATAAGCAGAATTATGAGCATTAAATAATACTAGACAAATTTCCACAGCCATAAGTTCCAAAGTGTATCATTTTTATTACTCCACCAAACCGTATGAGATGTATAAATAAAGGAATCTGAGTAATCTTCTTGTGTGAATGTTCAGATGTTTTAAATTTCCAGCTCATTTAGAATAAGAAGTGCACATACAGTGTGAGAGATGGGTTTGGTAAATATTTCATGGGGGGGGGTAAGATTTATTAAAAGCTTTGGCAGTATGTATCACAAATCTGAAAAATTTGATTGCTTATGGGTATTCATTATATCCGTCGAATTTATTTCCCACGCATGTACACACATATATAATAAGATTTATAGAATTAATACAAAGGATATATAAAAAATAAAAAATATTTATTCGAGAATATCGTTATTTTTATATAAAAAAAAGAATTACAAAGTTGTAATATATAAAGAAATATCAATAATTTACATATAAGATTATTATTAGAAATCATTGAAAGCAAATTTTGAACTCAAACAAGTTAAAAAATCAACAAAAAAAAGTTGTATTTAAACATATTTTTAATCACCAAATATCACAAATTAAACGATTAAACAAAATATGAATGAAAATAATCATTGTCTAGCCTTAATTCAGTAATAATTATTAGTAGCATTTGAAGTTTAAAATCTTCCATTTTCTCTGTTCCTCCATATTTTTCATTTGTCTCCAGCCACTTACACATTGCTATTCTTTAATTATACAAACAAATTGTCTAACTTTTTATTTATTTATTTTTAATAATTATTTTTTTTCTTTTTTAAAATTTGAATGACCATATTCCTGTTTGAATACTACTAATAAATGAATGACTACATTTTAACCTAGATATTTTTAGTTTTAAAATTGCTTTCCCATTTTCTGGAAAAAGTTTTTTTTTTTTTTACTTTCATATTATTTTTGAATTTTTGTCATAACATATTGAAATTATATCACCGTAGTCCTCATATTTAAACAAATTAATAGAATATTAACAATTTATTGCCGTGGTAATACATTTTAAACCTAATTCCAATGCTATCTTGACAACAGGTTGCTGGTATTTTATTGGCTTGTTTAAACATGAGGGCTATGGTGATAAAATAAATTATAATAACCAGTTAATTTTTGACACTTATAATATATATATATATATATGTGTGTGTGTGTGTGTGTGTGTGTGTGTATGATGCTACGAAAAACTACATCAAATGGTTGAAATACTTAATGGTTTTACAACTTTATTTATATTTTTCCAACCATTTTTAACTGTGAATAATAAAATCAATGCTTACTGTGGACCATATCTGTTCTTCAAATATTACTGGCTTGACCAGAGACAATCTAGTTTGAAAATTGAAGTGGTGATGAAAACAGAATTTAGTGTGATGTTCTAACGAAGTAGGCCGTTCTGTTAAAGGTATAACAGGCACTAGAAATGTTATATATTTATCTAAGAGCACCTTTCTGATTTCTATATATTTTTCATTTTGGTAAAGATCAATGCATGGTTTTAAAAACATGATACACTGCAAAGAATTCTGACCTCTACAATGTGTTCACTTGAAATGCTAAACATAAAAACTGCAATTATAAAATTGTTTATGATTATGAAAAAATACCCAACAAAACTAGCCATTCTATCAAAATTGTTTAAAAAACACAAATCAATAAACAGAAAAGAGATAGTAGCTGACAATGCATATAACAGTAAGCATAAGTTTGATTGAAAAAAAACACAAACATATGGAGAAAGGTCAACGTTAAAATAATAATACCCCCCCCCCCCAAATCAATTTAGATTAATAATCCATTATGCTTAGAAACGGTCCCATAACTTTGTACTAAAGAGGGGGAAAATGTAATAATGAGAAAAACCATAGATAAGTATATAAAATTTTTATTGATTTATTTTTTGCATTATAGCCTAATACGTTAAAACACTATTTTTATTTCAGTATTTACGAATTTAAATTCCTAGGCAAGTCAATTCTTGTGCTAATCTATCAATGGTCAGACCGCAGTAGCTGAAGAAAAGAACTCTATGTTAACTATTAATTTCATGTGATATTTCTAACAGTTAAATGTATTTAGAGAGTGTATAAATAAAATATACATTTTTGTAAATTAATTTAACAATTAACAAGATGATGAAAATAGTCCAATATATAGTAAAATATCATCATCATAAACCTTAAGACAAACTATATAAATGCACAAATAAATATGTTTCTGCGCAATAAGTATATAATTGCTGACCATATTATATAATGTTAATATCTTATTTTTCTGGATATACATGTTATAGAAAAAGAGCGAAAGAAACAAAATGGAAAATGTTCATTTTATATAAATATATTTAAAAAATACAAATTAAGTTTATAATTATAAGCGTACACAAGTAAAGTTAAAGCGCACCTGGGTTACAAATTGTCATTGTCATCCAAGTTATTAAAAGGGTACTCTGGTACATTACGTCAGAGAATGATTTTTCATCTCATTAGATTTTTTTTACTTCCTGGAAAACTTTCCTTTCTTTGTCACCTTGGTATATTTTTAAAGCCTCAATTCTTTTATTTGCTATATTTTAAGATGGTCAAAGTTTTAATAAATCTATCATAGTGAGTACAAAAATATGCATATACTAAAGCTCTTACATTAAAATCAATAGTTGTGGGTGTTATTATTTTTTTTTTGGTAGTTTCATATTGCCTTTACTTCGCTACCGGTTTAAACAATCAGAAAAGAAGGAAATAACGAAACAATTCATGTTATATTTGATTTTTTCCATGTTTAAGTTGTACATACATGTTTTATATATAAAATTCATCTATTATTTTTTAAACAAGACATAGATCAGTTTATGGTAACTCAACCATCCTTTGGGTGTTTTTATATATATATAATGTTGGTATTCAGTTTATTGTTATAAAAATAGGTATACATCATTTCCTGATCATGATGACATAGTTTAATTATGTATTTCCTGATTACTATAACAATAATATTATAATATATATCTGATATACTTTGTTTAAATATTCTTATAGTTTTAGAAATAAAGATGAGGATAAAAGTAGTGGATATTAAGAGGACCAGGTGGTATCAAATGCAAAGTTGTGTTGTAAAATTATATAGGAAATGAGTAGTATAGAGAATCTATTACAATTACACAATTACGAAAATTGGAGAACAAGATTAGATAAGTTGATTAGGAAAAAAAGTAAAGCTATGAAAAGTACTTAAAAATACCTTGAAATTCGAATAAAAAAGATTCAAAATATGAAAAGATGACTACTAACACCAGATGAAGCTACTAATAAAAGAAAATATATGGAATAAGCATTTGAACTGTAGAAATAGCTTATGTAGTGGTGGGAGACAGAATATTGAAAATTTGTTTTTTGAATTGTTGAATAAAACTCTGGGAAAAAATTGTCATAAAATGTGAGAAATTTAAAGATAAAAAAGAAAAGAAAAAAGTGATTTGAAAATTTAGTATAAAAATGAGTAAAGCAAATTTTATTAAAATATGATAGGAAAAATAAAGCAAAGCTGGAATAAGGATTTGGTTATAAGTAGTTAGATGTAGAAATATTTATTGAGTTTTAGATGGAGAAAATATTTAATTTGGTTAACAGAATCTTTGGACACAAAGCCTATGATCAGAAACCTTATTTAAGGAAGGCAAATGTCCGATAGTTTCTCTAGTTGGCCATGGCTGGATTGAAGTGGCCATAGTGGTAAATGAAATACTTAAAACATATAAAGTTTACCAGATTAATTTTTCATGCAGAGAATCCTGAATTTCATCAAATACTTGTATTGTACTGTATTACATGTGATTAAAAAATGATGTAGATTTGAACTCTTCTTTCACTCAATTTTAAATTTTATGCAAAACATGGCGAACAGTTGCTCAGCAATAAATTTTTCCAAACAATGGGAAACTTTCTTCTAACTTTCAATGTGGCAAAATCAGCCATATTCCTTTCATTTTAAATATATAAAAATATAAAATAAAATTATTCTAAAGATAAATAATCAATTATTTACCCTTATTTTAATGTGGAATAATATATTAATACTTTATCTATCAAACTAAGTAAGATTTACCCTTTAAATAGATCGTTCTCATATCATATATAATTATTTTATATTATTCCGATGGCTTTATATATATATATTGTTCCGGTCGAAAAACACACATTGATCCAACAAACCCCTGAATACAGGTAAAGTACCTCGAGGCTGACCATGTACAAGATATATAAATCAGGTACATCGTGAACTCTGCCCTATTTACCTATATCCCCAGGTCAAAGATCTAATCAATAGCCTTTCTCGACGATATACAATCGAATTCCTTTATTTTCACTGTGCCGGCATCTGGGTCTTAACCTTTTAACCGCTAATTATATTATTGGTTGTATGAGGTAAAAATCAAATCTTTTAATTGGCCAACTCACAAACTGAAGACAAAGCCTATTGTTAAAACATATTTGCCTATAATATTAAATTCAACTCAGATACATTTATAAAAAGTATATTACTAATGTTTCAGGTTATGAAGAGAACGAAAGTTCTTTCAAAAATAAATTGCTATTTATTTATTCTAAAATATTCAATTTTGGCAACATAAAAGCTATAATATAAACAAAAAGGTCGACTTTTACGTTATAGAAAAGTAAATATTTCTCTTTACTAAATCTTTAATATTTTTACTAAAATCTTCAATATTTTTCGAAAATATTTTTGTTTTTTTAGTATTCTCTCTGAAAATCATTTGTAATTACTGAATATATACTTAATATTCTTTAAAATTATATTCGAAATGAAAATCTCAGCGTTTTTCTTTATTTTCTTTGATCAGGCGGTTTCTTTGTTCTTTCCAGCCAATCAGAATGTCTTTTTCGGCTGAGAGCTCACTAACAACCAATTACAACCAATGTTCTTTCTTTGTTTAGGTTTAAATGCATTTTTTTATTTTTTACTTGTAAAATAATTCGGAAGAGGGCACCATCTTACAGAACTTTTAAAAACCTATTCAAAACCTATCAAACGAATATTTTAGCATAAGAACTGGCAGAGTTAGAGTGACATCAGATGTCGACGAGGAGCTTCGTAAGAAGCGGGAAAAGGGTTAAAGCATGAAATTCGATTTTATTATTTTTAAATGAGAACTTGGGTGATTGGTTGATAGGTATATTTAAAAATCAAAATTTATTTAAAATAAAAATTAATAAAATGATTTGAGAACACTGGAAGTTTGTTTTAGTTATATGTATATTTAAAATTATTTGACATTTTACATTAATTTAACTCAAGCTCTTAACAAAAAAAAAACAAAATACAAATTTTAAATTAACTTCATAATTATATGATTTAATGACAACTTTATTTATATTAGCAGTTAACATCGACATGATTGAATTTGCACAATTTATTTTGTGAAGTTTATACATCTTCCTTTTGTTTACATTTATTCTCATTTTTAAAATAGCAAAAAATATTTTAAAATTAAATGACCATGGATTTCAAAATTCCCATGCACATTTATTACAAGCTGGTAAACACACATATATAAGAATGATTATTTGAATGAGTTCTTTATATAAGATTGACAAAAACATTTCTATAAAAGAAACTTTAATTAAATAGACGATTATAAGACTGATGTGACGTCTTACCCCATTAACATATATATAAAAAAATGATTTTCATTTATCTTTATAAAATTAATAATTTGGATTTTCAACAACTAATGTTTTATGACATTAGTGGACCTTGCTGGCATAGCTTATAAATAACTTTAAAACTATAAGCGATTATAATAATAAAAAAATCTATCAGTTAATTATCAAAGCAAACAAGTCACTTTAATTGGACTTACAACTAAAATCATACCTATAATGAAATATACTGTGAATTAGCCAAAACCAAACAATTTTAACTAATTACGCAAACGAACAAAAGAGTCGATTACTCAGGTCGAAGATCCTTTCGGTAGAATCATTTTCCTATGGCTTACATATTAGATAGGCAAAATAAAAGCAAAATAATGTCGGGTTAATAAATATACGAATGCAAAATGGAGAAAAGAAATGTAAGTAAGAAAATATGAGCCAGATTACGGACACTTGCATGTCTATTCCAACGAAGAATAAAAGGAAAATTGATACGTCCACATGTCGTGTCCATATATCGATGGGAGATAGGACTTACAGAGAGTCCTCATATTCGCCTCTACGAATTCTGCTGATCAACCAACTCTATCTCAACCACGCTGTCCGCTTCACAGGCGTATGCGAAAACGGAAGCTAACTCCAAATCACCAAATCTATGACCGTTTTAGATCTGTTCATGGGACTCCAAGCATTCTTTATTAACCCGAGATATTATAATTATTAAATAGGAACGAATTATCATTAAATAGCCTTAAAATGATCTAATACTGCATAGAGATCAACCTGCGTAAACAACTACTTTATATAAATATTTGACTTACAAAAAAAACATACTTATAGAAATAAGGGAATTTAATTCTCGAAAAAATCCCCCCTTCCCTCTTTCCTAACTTAAAAAAATGCATGATAATTAACTGACGCTATCCAGCGGCGCTGTTACTAGATCAAAAATCCATTGCATATTTTATTCTATTTTGAATCACAGAAATTAAAAATAATAGAATCCCATTCTGGGAAATCTATAATAAAATGGTTTAAAGAAAATACGGTAAGCTTGATTTTGAAATACATATATATTCGACATAATTTCACTTGCGAAATAAAATAGATCAAGATTATTTTATTTTAAAATTAAATCATTCTTCCCAAACTCCCTCTAATAAAACATAATTTGCCCCCTTAGCAAATTACTCTGAGCCCCCATGAGTGAAGCCTGTCGAAATACAAAAAAAAATCAAAGCATGAAATAATCTCATGCTAAGATTAATATAAAACGAATAAATTCATATTCAATTAAAAATATTAGAAAATTATTGTGAGTTTGAGTTATCAAAAGAAAAAACATTATAAATAATTTAAAAGAACAGGTTAAAGAGACAGTTGAAAAAAAAAATCTTAATAAAAATTAACTTTTGACATTTTAAAGCTTTATGAAATTATATTTACATTCTAATAATACTTTGGTCAAATCTGGATGACTACCTTGGTGCTCCCTGGGATGAGTTCTGTGGGCAAACATTGATGGCTTATGGCAGTTGATGGCATGTTCTGGAAGCAGCATAATGGAAGATTTCGGGTCTCAGGAGGGAAAGGGCAGCGATTACCCTGTTTTACTCCTCGATCATCATAGCGTGCTTTTCTACAACTCTGTCTGTTCTCTGGACACTCTGTCTGGTCTTCCTCTGCTCAAAAAAGGCCATTATTTATTACTTCCTGCTGCCGCAGGTGATCTTTCAGAAAACAATAGAAATTGGTTTTTATTGTAATTTTAGAAAGTTTGTACCTCGATAAGGATCAATATATTTCAATATAATTTTATGTTAGGTTTTTAATTTAGATTACAATGTAGAATCTCTACTAATTAATGAATAGAGATTCCACAGTGAATGGATTTTGGTAATTTATCTATGCTTTTAATTTAAACATTTATTTTACACTTCTTATCGAGGTATAAATCTTTTCAAAAAGGCCATCTTGGATTCCTGAACTAAAAATAAAGCATTTTAAACATATACAATATATCTAAAATATATAAAAAAATTCAAAGTTAATTATTTGAATTTTTTTCTTTTAATAATAAAATAGAATAACAGTGTTAGTATAATTATGATCCAAAATAAATTATAGGATTTATTCAGGATAGTTAAAAATTGTTTTATTAGAATAATAAAAAAAAAGCAAATGTTAGTAAAATAAATAATTAGGTGGATCATATATAATCATATATATATATATATATATATATATATATATATATATATATATATATATATATATATATATATATATATATATGACCTCTAAAGAATATCATTTTATTATAGCTACCCATAAAAACAAAAATATATACATGCATATTTAAATGTTATATATAGGTTAACTTTATCTATATATAATCTTTCTAAACACTTTTCTTCTTCCTTTCCTTTATTTCTGCTATCTTCATATACAATATTGCAATTAAAAGAAGTGTAAGAAGAATTATTTGAATTGCAATAGGTTAAATTTGTTTGCAAGTAATTTTATGTCAGATATTAATCACATAATTTATTATATTGCAATCGGGTTCTTCATTTTAATAACAATAAAATGTTCTTTAGTGTAATGTAGCATCACTAACTTAATTTTGTTAATGAATGTTTTTTTTAATAAATTTTGAATGTAATCATAATTTTATAATTTTGATTGACATTTATAGACTTGTTTTAAACTATGCAATAAATAAAATATCCGTTAATTAAAACAAAATTGTAATTATAATAAAAATAATAATTTTAACGGTAACAAACTATTATAAACAATCCTTAAATCCACAGAAGTACTTTCAGTTAATTTCTTAAACCTGCCTCAACTGCCATTAAGTTTGTTACTGTTAAAATTATTATTTTTATTATAATATATATATATAACTTGAAAATTATAATTATTATAAAAAAAATAAGTTGATTATTTTTAATATTGAGACTATGGAGATATAATACATTCATCCCCAAATACCACAAATATAAAAGATATATGAGACTATCAGCATAAAATAAAATAAGTAATTACAAATTATATTTATATACATAACTAGCTTTACACAAAAGTAACCAGCAGTCATACTTTGTGACTGGATTTAAAAGATATTCAATAGCTAATGATAAATTTAGAGTATGATATACAACAATCATGTGGCTACACATACTAAAGTATTAAAATATTTTTCATAAATAATTCTGGGATCCTTAAACATGCTGATCATCTTCAATGGTATTTCAATATAGTAACATGAGGGTACAAGTCAACAATAAATTAATTTCTAATCTGTAGAAATAAAATGCAGTGAATACATTTTAAAGGTTATATTGAACTCTGCATCATCCAGAAAACCAATGTCCAATACAAACCTAAACCCTCATGTAAATAAAATAACCATTATTACATTAAATCCATCTAAATATTACAAGGACCCTTGGACTGAGATATAAACAAAAGAAAGTATACATATATCTGCTTAATCTATTTTAATTTTAAAGTTTTGGTGGAATAATTTACAGATCCCTAAAACTACATTATAATAAAATGTAGTCATATATGTTGCTAATTCATAAAACAGATAGGTAGAGGAATAAAGAAATCTACTAATAATATTTACTAAGGCTATAACCTCGATAATATGCATATAAAATGCGATAGTAGGGACATCTACAGGTGTTTTAAACACAAGCTTACGCTATGGAAGAAAAGAGGGGAACCCTTCTTTACTTCAACCTACTATCTATTTAAATAGGTAAAGCTGAAGTGGTTAGATCTGCGAGCGTGAAGCTATTCAATGCTTCACTGATTAAGTCCACATTTCTTATTACACATTAATACTCGTGAAATCTTTCGATTTACAATGAGTCAATGGAAAGATTTTATATTTAGAAATCTATTACAGTAATTTAAAGTTGTAATTATAAATTTATTAAATGCACATTGATTACATAAGTAATATTTACTAACAATTATTTAATAAATTAACTAGTAAATTAATTGAGAAAATTTAGAAAATACATAATATGATAATTACACATCAAAAACAGTTTTATCAACAAAATATAATTTCATATAGCAAGTAATATTAACTTCTTGATTCTGAATACTAAATCAATTATCATTGACTTTCTAATTTATTTATTTCTTTTTAATAATTAAATCTAAAAACAATATCATACAAAAAGAGATAAATTCACTAAACCTCTTTTTGAAATAAAATCCTTGTTTTTTACTTCACCTCTGAGTGGTAAGTTTTAAATTGCGCTTTATGCAAAAAAGTGAAGCTTAGTATTATTAGAAAAGAATTACATGGCTGAGCACTTTCAGAGAACTTAAGTCTCCATATTATTAGCCTATTTTGGGAAGTGTTGGCTTACATTGAGATTTTAAGCAATGTTTAGTGGTAATTTATACAAAATTTATTCAAAGTTTTTTTTTTATAAAGACCATTTTCTGGAGATTGCAAAGCACAATTCTTTTCAATTTATTGCTAAACTTTGCTTAAAATCTCAATGTAAGCCAACACCCCCAAAATAGGTTATGAATATGGAGACTTAAGTTCTCTGAAAGTGCTCAGCTGTATAATTCTTTTCTATTAATACTAAGCTTCACTTTTTTGTGTAAAATGCAATTTAAAACTTAAAACTCTTTTTGTTACAATTCTAGACAGAAAATTACATGTTCGAAAAAACATGCTTAAAATTAAAAATTATTCCTAATTACCACTTATTACTTATATTAAAACTTATTTGTAAATATAGATGTCCACACTACATTACCATTTTACCATAAATTTTTTTTAAGTTCTTCTTTGGTAGATGTTATTTTCATTTTTCTTTTATGTTGGTTTCAATTGTTAAATTTGAACAATCTTTTATTTTCTAAAAGTTTTCCTATTAACTTTTTCTTTTATAGATTTTTTTTCCATTGTAATAACTTCTCCATTAATACATATTTCCAGAGTAATGTTACAGTTATATTTATTTATTTTTTAAATATATTTTCAAGTTTCACACATGCTAAATCTATCTGTTTTTTCAATGCAATAATTTGCAAGTTATGTTTGACACAAACTGAATTTATCCATATTTTCAATCCATTAATTTTCAGATCAGGCTAACACAGAATGAGAGTTATGCTTTTGGATGAAAATCAGGCTTGTTATAGATTTTTTAGGAGTACTCTTCTTCTATAATTTCTTTTGTATACAGCCTACATGGTAAAATTTGGTGATGCTCAGATTTTAACCCAACCATAGCAAATAGTTGGCTCAATTCCATATTAAAAATACTTTTTAAACTAGTGGTGAAATAAGTCTTACTTCAGACTACAAATTTATTTATCTTGTTGTTTTTGCAGCTGAACTGCTGCTACGGTTTTTCAACATCTGAATTAGAAATAATTATTTTTCCCAAGACATTGAGGTCCACTACCTTAACATGACATCTGTCTTATTGTTTAGAACAATCCTGTATCTATTTAATTACATATTATCTCAGTCATGACAGCATTATATGCTGAACAATAGAATCTCTTTTTATGAAAGATTATTTACTTATTTTTCTGCCTTTTTTATATAAAAAAATTCCACTACAGTTATTTTTTAATTGCCAAAAACAAGATATTCTTTTAATTATACAAAACACCTTTAATTCCTTAAAAAGATAAAGAGAAAAAAACAAATTTAATTAATTAACTAGTTAAGACACTTTCCTGCTTATCATGCTTTGAATAGAACCTAGTGATTATTTCATTAAATAGTACATCATAATGTTTTATTTTTACAATTAAACCATTTTTCTATGTATTATTGAAATGTTAATTATTATTTTTATTATATATTTAAGTTTTCAACTAACTAATTAAAAAATTACAAATTGACATTTAAAAAATATGTAAGTAAATATTTAAATGAAGTTATTACCTGAAACAATGGAGCAGAAACACATTGGATGTATTTTACCTATTTAAAAAATTAGAACACAATATTAAATATTAAAATTTTATGTCATTAAAAAATGGTATATATAGAATTAGTTGTCATCAAAGAAAAACAAATGTAAAAGTTAATAAATTATTTATTATTATTAAAATTTTAAAGACTACTTTATTTGTCATTTTCACAAAATCATTTTTTTTAGGCAGTAGAGAATGCTCCAGTTGCAATGACAAACTTTTGAAGAGTTTGTCATCTTAAAAATAAAATGTTTTCAAAGACAATTTCCTATTATTGATGTAGTTTTTGCTTTAATAATGAGTCTTTTATTAAAAGATTGCATCATAATTTTTAACAATTATTGAAAAACACATTTTTTTGTTTATTTAGTTCCAGACTAAAATAATCGAAAGCATCAACCAATCACAAATCTCATTTCAAAGACAATTCTTATATTGCTTTGTCATAATGAAAGAGGGTACTGTCAATCACACAAAAAGATTTACATAGATCTGTATAATGATGACATTTTAAGATTTTTTAAGAATTAATATGCAAAATTGTAGCCTCAAAGAAAAGAACAGCTGCAAAACATCACACACTGTAATATAAGTTATAGATACACTTTCAAACAATGTAGAAAAGTAGCAATACCAGCATTGTAATGCTTAAAAAAATCAAATTTATATTATAGACATTGTATTGTTGCTATGAACCATTTAAAAAAAAATTTCTTAAAAAATGTTTAAACCAGATGGTTCTCATTTCTGTTTAAAGCATGACAAATAATAGATCAAATTTTATTTATCTTTTAAATTTTTTTCGAAGTTAAAAACTGATAGATTAATTATTGAAGAGGAAAAATAATATCTTATTACTTTAAAAGCAAAATAAAACTACTAATTAAATTACTGAAAAAACAGAATAAAAACAATTATTTTATTTTTTTATATTTTTGTCTCTTTATAATTATGCTTAACAATTTATAAATATTCACATCATTATTTTAAATGTCTGGAATTCTCATATTACCATTTAAGAAATGCAACATTTTAAAATAAGTCACTGCTTGATATTATAAAAAAAACATGAAAAAAAATCATATCATTCCCCTATTCTAAATTTACTTAAATTTAATAATGTTGTAATATCTGACATGGTCAAAGGTGGTCTGTTGTCTGCAACATTATAATACATAGTGTCAACCCAAACATATCTTTTATTATTTTGAAAAAGTTTCATTATGATTTATTTCTGTAATAATTTTTATTTTACCTTATTAATTAAATTACTAATTTAAGTTAAAAGTAAAATCTTTATTTATTTTAATTTATTTACTTGTAGTTTGGAAGACATTAATTTATCTGCATGAATAAATACATTTTTGTCATACTACTAACAGTGGGTCTAATAACATGGAGTAGACATTTAAGTGGTAAGTTCGATGATAGTTTAGATTTTGAAATAACATATGGTTTTAAAATAAATGAAAGATATTGATATTAATGATTATTGATTGTAATACCAATTACCTAGTAACCTACATGCATTTTAGGAATTGAATTTTCTATACAGGGATATGTCCTGAGACATACTATGTACATATTTTTTTTAGTTTGTTATTTATTTATATCTTTTGTTTATTAATAGATTTTTTGACATAGATTTCATTTTACTTTTATTTCCAAC
>JAQFVV010000766.1:0-155000 GCA_028023455.1 Epiperipatus broadwayi | reverse complement strand
AAATAATATTCTTCCAAACCAGTACATTGGTATTCATATAAAAACTGTTTCATTAATTCAATTAAAATTATTACAGGACCTGATCACCTGCCTGCAATATTGAGATGAACAAGAAAATCTCCCATTGACAGAGAGTGTATCATGTAATATGAGTACCATAAAGCCATCTCAAGCACAAATGTAATATCAATCAAACATATAATGAACAATGCATTTTTGCTCTACTATGAAATTTAGAGGACAAATATCAAAATATTTCTGGCTCACTTGTGAGACTAAGAGGCTGACAAATATATGACTATCTCACTTGTGAGACTAAGAGGCTGACAAATATATGACTATACCTAACACAATTTGGAAACTTGTGGGCTGATAAATATAAAAATAACATGGTTGGAATAATGCTGAAATAAAAACTGTAAATCATCAAAAAAATATGACAATATCAAAACAATGAAAATCTCTTCATTCATCACCAAAACAGAAAGCAACATGTTCAGCCATTAATAAATTCATAAAATTCATTTTGGTTTTTAACTATATAGAGTTTTCCTTTACATGCTTAATCAACAATCCAAAGAATAGAGTGATATCACTTATATTCTGAGCTCAATGTTTTTATTTAAACTTTTAATTTATTGATAATGCTGGAACATAGACTATGAAACTTGTATATTTAAATATGACACAAATAATTCTAAAACTTCTATCAAACAATTAGAGTATCAAAATAGTACTTCTATTTTTTATTTAACAACCTTTCAATATTAAATGGAACATCATTATTATATCTAGTTCTTTTGCCATGACTTTTTTTTTTTACAAATGTTTTAACATTTGAACAGTACAACTCATTTTTTAAAAATTAATTATTTTTTGATGCTCAGTAGAATCTACTTTTATAATATGTACTATAAAATTTATTTGTTCATTCTTCCCTATTAAGTCCCCATTAACAAGTCCAGAATCATTATCTAAGAGGCCATCTTTATTCATAGAAGGATTAAACTTCAATAAACTCATCCCTTATTTTTCTTTCCTCAATTTCTGCTTTATCATTATATATTTTTTAATATCTGTATCAGTACATGATTTGTTTTTCTGTTAGATGATTGTGTTTATGATTAGACTGATAGGAATATTCCCCATTATTAACACCATTTTCACTTCTGGTCCAACAAATAATTCTTGTCCTATTGAGACTAGTGACACTACCTCTTGACCTTCAGGTCTTCCCTTATACCATGATTTTTGTACTTTAATGACATTTATGTGAGCTCAGATTCTCTTTTAAATGGCTCTCTATGTTAGGATTTAAATCTCTGTTTTTGATCATCATCATTTGAGGTTTGCTGCTATCAAACCCACTGAGTAATTCAGCTACATGTTCTAAAATTTTTCTATCAATACATATTAGAATCTTCTCAATGTGATTAAGGAAACTATACCTAACTATGTGTACTATCTGACTTTTAAATAATGGATCAGTAGTCAAGGTACTTAATTTGGTTACTTGCCATTGAAAAATGGAGTGAATTCCTCTCTAGGTCTGCATTTCTCTTGGAAAATACCATGTTTGATTCCTTCCTGACAATCCACTCTCCCGTAGAAATTTAACAGAATCTGTTTAAAGTGGCCAAAATTTACAGGTTTATCAAACAATGATTCTCACAATGCTTGAGATGTGCTTTGGAGATGGCTACAAACAATTGCGATTTTGGCCTTTTTAGTCAATTTATTTAAACAAATATCTTTTTAAACTGCTAATATACTGAGTTGAATTTTTCCCTAAGTATCATCAAAATACTGAATTTTTAAAAATTAATTGACAATACTAGGATTAGAATTATACACATGTATATCAACATCTGTGTAAGCATCCTATTATTATATCTGGTTGACTATTTTCATGTGCTCTATTTAATTTTCTGTAGCCAAATCTACCTTAAATGACATTTTATTTCCTTTTAGATCTAGCTTTATTTTCACTAATGTCTCTGTTATCTCTTCCTGCATTCAAATTTGACTCTCACTTTTTATCTGTATATTTTCAATTGCATGAGTCAAGTAGTTGATTTCTACCTTTGCTCGAGTCAACCCTTGTCTATTCTCTATTTTTACCTCTTCAATTATCCCATGCAGTTGTTTAAATTTTTTATCCTGATCACTTTTATTCAATTGAACTTCAAGACTTACTTCACCAATTTTGCTTTCTAATTCTACAAAACGATTTTCCAACCTATCTATTATTTGCTCTGTTAACTGTTTTTTCTGTTTTTTATTTTATTTTGTCTGACTCTCAATTTGGTTTTTCATTTCTGTGACTGTAGCTTTCCATGTTCTGTTTGTTTTCTGTAATTGTTTTTTAATTATGCTTTCCATGTTCTTTGTAATTTTTTCTTATTTTGTATTTGAAAATTTCATTTTGTTTTACCAACCTTCTATTCAATTCTGTGTTTTTTGTTTCAAGATCTTCACTTAGTCTATAACACATTTCAATTGTTTTATTCAATTCTGTGAACATACTCATAATCAAGTTCTTAAACTCACTATCACGAGTATTAGTTTTACTTTCCCTAGCCTTATTTTTTGCTTTAGCTCGGGTGGTAATCTATATAATTTATATAAAAACAATTTGCTCCTCACTTCTTTATAAAAATTAAAAAAAAAACGTATATAAAACTAATAGTTCTTTTATTTATTTAGTAATTAGAATGTTCATTTCTCTTTTCATCATGCAGCTTTGTAAATATATTAATTTTAATGACTCATTTATTTATTTATTAGCTTCTTACTATTATCTCTACCAATCCCATTCCAACACTATTTTTGTCTAAGATCTATTTATGAGTTTATTGATCGATTTTCATTTATTATAAAATAAATGATTATATTTCACATTCCACCAAGTATTTATATTTTTACGAATTTTAATAATTATAAAAAATATATATTTTAAAATTAAACGGGGTTCAATGTCTATTTTAATCAATATAATCTCAGAACCAGGCCCCCAAATATAATGGTAACCATCCTTTTGCCAAATTGGTAATGAATCCAGTTAACAATAAAATAAAAAAATACCATGTTTGCCAAATTAAATGTTCATCTAGGGGAATTTAAAGATAATTAGCATTGTGTACATGAATGAAGTGACTGAATGCCATTTATTTTTAATTGACAAATTGGTGCTAGTCACACGTAATGATCAAATTTAATATGAATAAAACAAGTTTCCATACACATTCAATTATATTTCCTGATTGTTATCCTTCCACATAATAATTTATTACATTACCAAAATAATTAATCACTTTGGTTCGAATGAAAAATGGCAAACCCAAAAAATATTAACAAAAATAATAACTTTAATTAAACAATAGGGTTATATGATAATGATAATAAAAATGAATTTACATATTTACAATTAAGAAGATTATAATAATGTGAAAGCTAAACACCTTCAAACAGATACACTTTAAACATGCTTACGTGACAGCCAATCAGATGGAATAATGACATCACATGGGACTCTCAATTCTAAAACACAAGCCAGAACTATTAGAAAAAGATGGGACCCATCTTAATCTATGCCTCAATTTTATTTAAATAACCCAGACTCAAGCATTTTGAACTAAGAGTGTGAAGCTTAAATATCTTCACATTTAATCCACTAAATATTATATATATAAATTAACAACGCGAAATCATCTGATTTACAACGAAGCAATATTTTAAATCTAATGAAAATGATATTAATAAATGTAAATATATCAAATTTAAGCATAAACAGATAATATTATAATAATGTGAAAGCTAAACACCTTCAAACAGATACGCTTTAAACATGCTTACATGACAGCCAATCAGATGGAATAATGACATCACATGGAATCTCAATTCTAAAACACAAGCCAGAACTATTAGAAAAAGATCATGGATGAGAGAAAAAAAGCATTGTAACTTGCAATATATTTGAGGATAGCAATAGAAAGTTTAACTGATTTACTTTAGTGTTTTTGTGAGCTCACATGTATATTTTGTATTCAGAAATGTGGGAACAGTTATTTCATTAAAAGTATAAGTCTTCTGGCAACATAATATTTAGGCTTCTTTTGATTCCTTCTGAGACAGTTTTCTTATGAGAATTTCTATTGCAATATTCTTCTGAGAAATAGACAGATCCACAGATTAATTTATAGAAGTATATTTCTAAGGTATAATCACTTTAGATGATGAGTTTTCTTTTTATAGCAAGTAATTGTTAACCTTTTCCTTGAAAAAAATAATAATTTAAATTTCATTGGCCAAGTGAATTAAAGTTATACAACTGGGGATTTGTCAATTAACAAACTCAGCCATAAAAATATGTTTACCTTTTAATATTATATTCATTTTAATTTTATTTGTAAAAAGCATATTAATAATTTGTCAGATTATGAAAGTGAACAAAAGTTTAAAAAATAAATGAATTTCTGCTTATAATTATAAAATATTCAATAGCAGAAGACCTAAAAAGAATGTTTGTAACAAATTAGAAAGTTCTGCGAAGGCCATTGATGTCTTTCTCAATTTTTGTTAGTGTAAAATTAAAGAATTTTTTATGAAAATCTTACTATTTTCTTAAAATAATTATATTTTCAGCATATTTTACCAAAATACATTATAATGTGTCAATAAATGCCAGAAAAATACTCTAAATTATTCATTTCTGTTTGAAAATAAAATAAAGAGCTTGGAGCAATGAAAATTGTTGACTGGTGTCAAAATTTTTGTTAGCACTGGCATCTTTTTCAATTTATGTTAGTGTAAAAGTATACAATTTTTTATTAAAATCTTTCTATTTTTTTTAAATGATTATATTTTCAGCATATTTTATGAAAATAATTTATAATATGTACAAAAAATAATAAAAAAACATTCTAAGACATTAATTTTTGTTTTCAAATTCAAAACAAAAGTTGGAGCAGTGAAAATTATTGACAGACGCTCTTCTATTGTCCAAAATGTGAACCAATAAATCAGCATCTAGAAAAGCCTGTTTTCTCCCTTTGTTGTAGCTTCTTATGTCAATATTATTGGTGTTTTTATTTTTAAAATATTTCTAGAGGGGGCAGCATCTTAGGGTACATTTTAAGGTTTAAAATAAGCGTAAAACACTACCCTAGCTCAAAAATTGGCTTTTTTAAGTGACTTAAAACCGTGAACATCCTGCTGCACTCATTTCTCAGAAGGGGTTAAATATTTCTTCAGCATTAACTAGTGATAAATAGATTGCAGAATGAAGATTAATTTTTAAGGCATAGTTTTGCCTACAGCTCTATATTCAACTTCACTACTGGAAAGGTCAAGAAAAGCATTCTGGAGTATTCTGTACTCTATAAAATGCATAATATAAACTTAAAAATCCTTAAAACCTTTTCTTTCCACAGTTTCTTGGAAAGCAGATAACTTTAGGAAGCTTCTGTTGGTTCACATAGCAATGATTTTATTTTTATTTCTCTCCCCCATCATTTGTGACTGGTTTCTATAACAATGTTACTTCTATTTAAAATCTTAATATTATTTTAAAATAAAAAATAATAATACATTTTGTCTTTGTACTTATTTTTTTAATATTTTAAAACAACTTAAAATTTATTTTTTATACATGACTTTTGATATTTTGCTATACATAATAACAAAAAATATTCACATTATAGCAATGCCTGAAAACTCAAAAATGAGCATTACAATATATAAATAATAAGCAATAAAGCATGTCATATTAGTGTGACATTGCTTTTATGAGCTTGTATTTGCAAATATGCAATATAGAGAGCATACCAATAGCTCAAACAAGCTCTTAATTGATAAGAGTGGTAAGAGAAAATATTTAAAATCTCTATCCAGAATATTTTTATCCCCAGATCAATTGGTTTCAAGCTTATGGCTCACTTCAGTGAGGAGCTAGAATATCCAGATACTAGATCTAAAATATCAGCTCAAAACCCACAACTTATTTAATATGTAATATTTAAGTAGAAACTGAAATTTTTGGACATGAAAATGTCTTAAACTCCAGCTGTCTAACTATATATGACTTGCAAAAACTCTCCATATAGTAGTGCCACCTTGTGCTAAACAGAGTAATCAATGGATGCCAGAAGGCTTGTGCATAAAATCCCTATCTACTGCCTACTCATCCAATATCCCCAGACAAGTTTCTGGCTTGTGGCCTTCATCAGTGAGGAGCCATGGATCTGAGAGCAATGCACCTAGATCTTAGGATCTAATGCAACCCTCCAACAGCCACCTTTTCTCTCTACTTCACTACAAAACTATGAGAATGAAATTGAAAACACAATAATATTTTCAATCTAAGCTCAATAGCTTATATAGTCATATGGAGAGTTTTTGCCTGTTTACTAACAATTATGTGCTAGCATGAGATGGTGATCATGTGATGTTTAGTGGTTTAACACCAATCCTTTTTAATAGAATAATGGTGGCTATGGTTATTAAAGAGCCAAAGTCACCAAAATGTATAGGTACTGAATTGAGTTCAGACCCATATGACTATATAAGCTATAGAGCTTAGATTGAAAATATTATTGTGTTTTCAATTTCATTCTCATAGTTTTGTAGTGAAGTAGAGATTAATGGTGGTTGCTGGAGAGTTGCATTAGATCCTAAGATCTAGGTGCAGTGCTCTCAGATCTAAGGCTCCTCACTGAAAAGCCACAAGCCAGAAACTAGTCTGGGGATATTGGATGAGTAGGCACTAGATAGAGATTTTATGCACAAGCCTTCTGGCATCCATTGATTACTATGGTTAGCACAAGGTGGCCCTACTATATGGGGAGTTTTTGCTGTTTACTAACAGTTATGTGTTAGCATGAGATGATGATCATGTGATATTTAGTGGTTTAACACCAAACCTGCCTAATAGGATAATGGTGGCTATGGTTGTTAAAGAGCCAAAGTCACCAAAATGTATGGGTGCTGAATTGAGTTCACACCCATATGATTATATAAGCTATTGAGCTTAGATTGAAAATATTATTGTGTTTTCAATTTTATTCTCATAGTTTTGTAATGAAGTAGAAATAAAAGGTGGCTGAGGGTTGCATTAAATCCTAAGATCTAGGTGCAGTGCTCTCAGATCAAAGGCTCCTCACTGATGAAGGCCACAAGCCAGAAACTAATATTGGGATATTGGATGAGTAGGCACTAAATAGGGATTTTATGCACAAGCCTTCTGGCATCCATTGATTACTCTGGTAAGCACAAGGTGGCACTACTATATGGAGTTTTTGCCTGTTTACTAACAGTTATGTGCTAGCATGAGATGGTGATCATGTGATATATATGACTTGCTTTATTGATTATTATAATTTTACCATTAAGGCTTTGGCAATCCTAGGGTTATAAATATATTGTAGGTCTGAATTTGGTTCAGTCCCATATAGCTATTTAAGTTAGATAGCTGGAGTTTAAGACATTTTCATGTCCAAAAATTTCAGAGTTTCTACTTAAATATTATGTATTAAGTAAATGTTGGGTTTTGAGTTGATATTTTAGATCTAGTGTCTGGATATTCTAGCTCATCACTGAGGTGAGCCATAAGCTTGAAAGCAATTGGTCTGGGTATAAGAAAATTCTGGATAGAGATTTTAAATACTTTCTCTTATCGCACTTATCAATTTTACTTGTCATTTCATATTTAAAAGAATATATTCATATAAAAATAATTGTGCTTATTAAGAATACAGTTTTAAATAGATATGATTGCATAATACAATGACCTAAATTTTTATGATGCTGATTTCAGAGTCAAAGAAAATGACCAATTGACATAAAAAATGATACATGCATAAATGATGGAATAAGAGTTTACTATATATATATATATATATATATATATTGTAACACCACCGCCGTGCGGTTAAAGACCCCAGCCGCACTTAATTATGTGATCGACCGGTTAACCACCGATGATGATGATTACCACAAGCAAGAAGCCAATATACACCCCTAAAATCGAGTATATATTCTTAATTGAACACTGACATAATAAAATATCATCCCAGCATTATATTTCCCAATTAAACGCTTTTTCTCTGCTGGGCAAATTATTTGTATCGAATAATTAGTTCTGCCCAGCGCCTGGAATATTTATAAATTTTCCCGGAATTATCACGGTACAGCAGGAATATAAATTATAGCCCTTCCTTCCTTTACTCTATTTACAATACAGACTGGATTTATTTATCCATTTTGCTTACTTTATTTTATTCCTCAATTAATCAACTTGTTAGCTCACTGATCTAATTTTAATTCACTCTAAATAGTTATTCGCTTGGTAGAGAAAAGAAAACGCAAATGACTAAGTCCTTCCTTTTATAAATAAAATTTAATTTGCAATTCGCTAATTCTAATGAATAATAAAATCCTAAAACACATATATATATCCACACACTAACATAATAAATACATAAATATACAATAAAGAATATAATTCAAATGAAACATTAAATAAATTATCGTAACTCAATTGTTACTTTCTCATACATTAATAGATTACAATCATAAGTTCTTTTAATGATAACTGTCCGAAGTGTTGCGCAACTTTTTAATAATTTAGTTCTGACTGATTTCTTATTTCAAATTAATTCTGACATGCATGTATTAATAGTTACCTAGGTATGATTTTTCCAATGTCGGATCAACCATCGAGGGGGAAAACCTTCCCTTCTTTTGCAGAGATGGTTGCTCGCTTTTTCAGACGTTCCAGTGAATGGAGTGAGAGTTTATAGTCTTTTGACGTGGGTTTGTTTCCTTTCTAATTCCACATTTTAGTCGGTATTCATCCCTTTAACATTCTACTTCGAATCTCCAGGCAGATCTGGTTCTGTAACGGCGGTCTCTTCTAGGCAGCATTTTAGTTGCTATAAGTAGTGAGCGAATGGTTAGACGGAGATAGACCGAGCAAACGCCCGGTGTTTGCCACTAGCCCTCCATGTCAGCGTACCCTTCTATTATTATTTTTGTTAAATTCTAGCCAGCAAAAAAACACAACCGGTTACTTCTAAATCAGCTCTGCTTATCCTCGCTGTCTTGCTATCGAATGTCTCTAATTGCCTCCTTCCTTTTCATTCTTATCTTACCAATCTATCTGGAATTTTTTTTATACAGTTTACATTTTTCCAATTTCTAATTACAATTTTTCATTTCATTCTTTTGATACATTTAATATTGAATGCCACTAATTGCAACATTCCTTTTCATTACTTTATCTCGTACCAATCTATTTGGAAATTTGGTACAAGTTTACATTTTTTAATTTTACAATTATAATTAATTTCTTTCATTCTTTTAAATATTGAATGTTACTAATTGCAACATTCCTTTCTCTCACTTTATCTTGTACCAATCTATTTGGAAATTTGGTACCAGTTTACTTTTTTTTAATTTCACAATTATAATTATTTCTTTCATTCTTTTTACACGTGATTTCTTATTTAACAGAGAAAGAAAGAGACGCGTTCAGTTTTACACCCCTCCCTTTCCTTTCTAATCTTTAATCATTATTTAGCTTTTCTAATTTCTTTTAAAATAAGTTTTTAGAATCCCTTTAACTAAATTTTTTTCTTTCTTTTTTTTTTCTCTATTTCTTTTAACGAAACCCTTCTCTTTATTAATATTATTGAGAATCAATAATATATACATGCGAGCCTACATTTATGTAGATATCGCAATATATATATATATATATATATATATATATATATATATATATATATATATATATATATATATATATATATATATATATATATATTGTGCCATTACAATTTGGTCACTAGTTAAATTTATAGTAATGTGCATGTAGAAAAGGTAAAACAAAAATCATCATCACATTTTTATATAATCATAAATGAAGCTGTAGGGCATCCAAGTTCAAACCCTACAAGGTCCAGTTCTAAAAGCTTTAAACAGAGAAAGAATGGGTCAACAATTACATGCTTTACTTGTTTGTGTGTTGATAGAAAGGTAATACACACATTTAAACTATTTAATATTTAATTTTTCTTTAAAAAGCAAAGTTATAATGCATACATATAGGCAATGTATGTGTAAATTATTTAATTGTTTTATATTTCAAATATTAAACATTTTAACTTTCTTTAAAACTAACCTATGCTTGATCAATTCTAATATTTTATTCTATACTTTTATTTTGCTTTTCTTTAATTATAATTGGGATTTAAAAGTTACAGATTTAATTAAATAATTGGGTTATAATTACTAAGCTAGCAATTATAGTATTTAAGGTTAGTTTATGAATGATTTGAAAGAATGAAGGATGTGTGTACATTACATACAAAATTTTACATTTCCTAAATATTGAAAGAAAAGGAAGTATTAAATCTGTCAAATTATTTTTTTTGTACAATTTTTTTGTTAAAAGAGGAAATCTGTTTAATCAGATATCGATCTTTGTAGCAATTTTTTTTTGTAAATGATTGTTTCACTTTGGAAACTTATAATGGGTCAGAGCTCTAAATTTTTGAAATTGTCTTATCAAGATCTAAAGAAGGAAGCTCAAAGATTTGAAGTGTTACCTGGATGTTAAAAAGAAAAAGAAAAAACAAAAGAAAGGAAATAAGAATTGAGTCTATTTTTTTTTTAAAACAAAAGTGTCTGGAAAAAAGGATTAAACTTTTCAGTTAAAAAATACTTTGGTTGAAAATAAATTAGAGATCTAATTAAAACAAATTTGTCCAAAAATAGCAAGTGATGCTATCTCTGATTGGTTAAGGTAGCTAAAAATTGGATATAAAAAGCTGTCTTGAATTATTATTAAGATTATTATTGTGATTGATTCAGATTATTAAACTATCAAATTTGAATGTTGAAAATATAAGAAATGGCAGGCTAGAAAAATTATATGTATATCCCATTGGCCGGACCATCTGGAGGAAGCTGCACATCACATAGGAAAGAAAAGATGTGTCTAAAATAATATTCTACACCTTTCAACTGACCAGAGAAATAAGATGTTTTTAATAGAAGGAAGAAAGCATTCACCTGCATTCAAAGAAGATGAATTAATCTACTGATAAATATTAATCATCAAGTCCAATTAATTGTTCCAACAACTGATTTTAAACTCAAGAAAATTTATAAATGTGAAAACAACTGCTGTATTTCATCCACATGCTTGACAGGAAGAGAAGAAAAATTAATATAATGATTTCCAAATTGTCCACTAAAGCAAATAACCTCAATAGAGTCATCATCATTAAATAGTTATACACCTCAAGAAAGAGATTGTTCCCACATAGTAGCTGCAGAAATATAGACAAGTTTGAACCCTTGGAAATTCGCCACAAACAAAAGATCGGTAATATGACTTTTTATATCTATTTTCTTTATGATATCAGTCTTAATAAACATTTTAGCAATAAAGTGGTATATTTTATTTAAAGAACTTTTAAAGACTATTCAGATCGATTAAAAACAAGAATGTCTTACTAATAATAACTTTGAGCTTCATAAATGATCTTGAATGTATGAAAATTATTTGTTTATTAATTTTACAGTTATGAAAAATATTAATGTGTAAAACAATTTTTTTTTTTATGGTATTATGATTTTAGTTTTAACTAATATATTATTATTTTGGTTTTAAATAATATTTTGTTATCATGGGATAAAACACGCACATACATAATGATATTTTATATGTGTATAATTGTGAGTGAATGTGAAATAATGAGTAGTATTAGAATATTAGATTATTTTGTTTCAAGTTAAGTATAGCATTTCAGAGGTAGAAGAGAGGGGGGAGAAAATAATTTAAAACTCTTTTCTAAAACTTGCTCTTTCAATTTTACTAACATTTTTTTTTTACATTCTATTTACATGTTGGATTTTAAAGTATGTGTGCCAATGAGCAGATAATATTTTTTTTAATACTTTTCTCATGGAGTGAAAATCATGGTCAATGTGACGTCCAACTTAATACAAAATACATTTGAAGGGAAAGGGGGAAGAACTTAAAATTAATCTGAGGATTGTTATATAACCAATTATTATTATTATTATTCATGTCAATTTTCATATTTATCTAGAAATTTTTATGTATATGTTAGAAATGTAGTAATAAATATTAGTTTGTTTTATTAAACGAGGCGTATATATTTCATTAAGTGTAGTCTTGGTTAAGTGTGATTATTCATCATCATCAATGGTTGAATATTAGTTATTTAAGATATAAGTAAATATGCTAAAATTAAGCAATAATTATGAATTTCTTTATAAAATTTAGTTTTATGTTTAGGCTTAGTCCTAGAGCTGTAGTTGAAACCCTTGTCATTATCGTTATTATCATCATCATCATCGTCATCAACGTTTTAATTAATGAGCTGTTTAACTGTTTAAAGGCCATAAATAAATATTGATTTTATAATATTTAGTGATCTCTTAGTATTATTATAACCACATCCCATCATCTATTTCATGCAAGGATGAGTGAATTGCCATCCTAAATTAGTTATATATAATCTGAGCTAGTGAACTTATAAAACTATTGAAACACATTTGTTATGTTAAGATCTGAGAAATGATTTATGTCTAGTATACTCCACTTTGGTTTATAGATGTTTTACTTTTACCTAACTATTAGTGCTTATAGTGATATGGCTCAAAAAGCAAAATCTTCCATTTTATTATAAATAAAGTACCAAGAAGGGATTCAAACCCGGTACATGTAAAAGGTTATCAGATATAACCGTGTCTAGATTCAGATAATCTAGTGGCGCCCTGCTAGACCATATTCACTTAGTATTTGTTTAAACATGCACTTAACATCAAACCAAGGAATGAAAGTGGATAAAACCTACTGCCTGTATACCTGAGTTATATTTTATTGAATTACTAGTGTACTCACTTCACGTGATTTCTATAATACTGGTTATTAATAATTTGATCAACCTTTAATTTTGATATTGGACTCCTTTACTTATGATCATTCTATGGACTACTCAGGTATGGTAATATCTTTTTTTTGATTCATTAATTAGGTTACAATGGACACCCAACTGGGGCCTGATATTTTACCATATACCTGAAAAAGAGAGTCTATAGAATGATAGGAGATGTGTGGTTAAAAATAGAGAAATTTTTTTTAGTAAAATTTTTTTTTTTTTCTTCAGTAAAAAATTTTTTTTGTCTTACAAAATTTTCTTGGCCAAACAGTCTTATTTTAGATGATGATGTTTAATATGATTTAATTTTTCATTGATGATGATAAAATGGGTACAGCCATAAAACAGCTTAGTTTTTTTTTATCAATTTTGAAAATAGAGATGAATATCACAACTTAAGACAAAGGTGAAATAAATAATAGATTTTTTTTTGTGGAACATTAAAATAATTTATTGCCAGATAGGATAGGCATAGTAATAGTGATGAATTATGGAATAGTAGTCTCATGTGTGTTTGGGGAGTTCATTTTGTAAAAAGTCTATGATTTTAGAGGTTTGATTGGATGGTTGATCGTTGGAGTTTGGTTGGTTAGATTGCAGTTTTGATGATGAGTGAGGAGTTTTGTCATTGCCTTGAGAATGCTATGTATTTCGTGTAACTTATGAATGATCAAACCCATTCACTGCTCCAACCCAATTTATATGTTATCTTTATTTTATCATGAAGCAGTTAACAGCAGACCTGCCATGATACCAGCCTATAAGTCTCCAAGAAAGAGAGCATGGCATAGTTTTCCAATCAAGTTTATATGTTATTCTTATTTGATCATGAAGCAGTTAACAGTAGTCCTGCCATGATACCAGCCTATAAGTCTCCAAGAGAGAGAGCAAGGTTTCATTTTTTGTAGTCTATAATAAGCAGGGCATTCCTTGATACTTGCCACATAAGACTCCAAGAGAGAGAGCAAGGCATTGTTTATCTACTTTAGCCCCTAAGACTTAAAATACATCTTTTATTGCAACAGAGTTTGCTTCATTCAATCAAGGGTTGTGGTAGTTAATAGTGATCGAATTGGGATGATCTTCTGAGTGCTCGTGATGCATTGTGTGATTATAGTGCTGTGACTGAATTCTTTTATTTATCTCAAGATTGTGAACTGCTAGTCATTCTGTGGACTGTCAATATCTGTCGGATTTCTGGGAAAATGGATGAATGTATAATTTGGGCTATTACAGACAGACATGCACTATAGATTATTGTTGTGTAGTTCATTAAATAAGGATATTAAAAATTTTTTTTTTGTTGTATTTGTAAATGCATAATAAGGTGAAAATCAAATCAGTCAGTTGGTCAGAATAGGTGTCAGACAGGGAGAAGATGTGTGGATTTTTGATGGTCAGGGAAGTACAGATGGGATATATATAGTTTTATAACATGAGTGAACTAAATTATAGTATGGAAGAGGTTATGGAAGAGGAGAGTGTCCCAATCCCAGGGATCAGTGATCATTTTTATCCTGAAGAAGAGGAAATAGAGGAAAATGCCTCTAAAGTCAATAGCAATAATAAGGCCTCAAGTACAGAAATGGTAGATGAGAAGCCAGAAGTGGGCCAGGCTCAGACAGCAAAGATGGCACCATCAGACATGGACAAAATAATTCAGATGCTTAAAAGTATGCTAGAAGATAATAGAATCTGGAGAGAAAGTTTAAGAGATGATAAAAAAGGCATAGAAAGTGTAGAAAGTTTAAAAAAAGAGGATAAGAGGAGTGAAGATGAATTAAAAGAAAATATCAATAGCTCTGTTGAAAACAACAATAAAATTCCTATAGCTTTGGGAAATAAAATAGAGAAACATGGGAAAAGAGCCTCAATTCCTGGAGTTAATAATCTTTATAAAGAAGAGGATGGAGAGGTTGTAATGGGATTAGAAGTTACTGTAAAAGTAAAGGGGATAGTAACAAGTACTGAAGAGTTTCAGATTCGAATAAAGAAAGAAGCACTATCAGGTATAAAATTGACCAGACTGATGAAAGATTGTATGTTTCAAAACATACAAGAAGATTATAACAAATCCAAAAGAAATAAGGAAAGTCTGGAACAAAAGGTTTGTCGTTCTGTGAAAAGATGGATAGAAAGTCTAAGAGAGGATAGCAAAAAGAGTGCAGAAAGTATAATAGAAGGTAGTCAAAGATTAGAAGATAATGCTGAAACCTCTTTAGAAGATAGAGCAGGAGAGATGGGTGAATATGTTAGACTTGTAAAATGGAAAGGTAGTCAGAGGTTACCAGTTTTAAAAGATAATCTGGATAGTCCGACCACTGATAATAAAGAAAATAATGTAAAGTTAGATACACTGATAGAGAAAAGGCTCCAAGAAGTAGAAAGGCCAATAGTAGCCATAGTACCAAATCTCCCAGTAAAGAAAGTAAATGAGATGATGACCAAAGAGCAGATTGGGATAGATCATGAAGTGAAAAGAAGGAAAAGAGAGTTGGAGAAAAAACTTCATGCATCCGATAAGATGATTGATTTAAGAGAGGCAACAGGGGAGATAAAACCAGATATTTTAGAAAGAGAACAAAAGTTTCAACAGTCTGTAGTTCTCAATCTAGTAACAAACCAGCATGTGTGGTTTCAAAAATCTGTCTTCTTAAATAGATTGGAGATACCTTATATATGGTATAGAGAGGCAATCTCTCTGAAAAATGTAAATGTCCAAATCTCTCTGAAAAATTCAACTGCTCTGGAAAAGTCAAAAATAAGTTATATCTGGTACAGAGAGCCAATCTCTCTGAAAAATGTAAATGTCCAGTGTGTATCAGACAGAGAATCAATCTCTCTGAAAAATTTAAATGCTCTGTTAAATTTAAATGTGCCTTATATTTGGTACAAAGAGTCAACATTTTTAGAGAGTTTAAAAATAAATTATACATGGCACAGAGAGTCAATCTCTCTGAAGAGTTTAAATGTCCATTATATATGGTACAAAGATTCAACCTTTCTAGAAAATTTAAAAATAAATTATACGTGGCCCAGAGAATCAATATCTCTGGAAGATTTAAGGATGAATTATATATGGCACAGAGAATCAATCTCTCTGGAAGATTTAAGGATGAATAATATCTGGTATAGAAAGCCAATCTCTCTGGAAAACTTCAAAGTGCCTTATATATGGTACAAAGAGTCAACCTTTCTAGAAAATTTAAAAATAAATTATATATGGCCCAGAGAATCAACGTCTCTGGAAGATTTAAGGATGAATTATATATGGTACAGAGAGTCGATCTTTCTGGAAAGTTTAAAAATAAAGTATGTATGGTATAGAGAGTCAATCTCTCTGAAAAACTTCAAAGCATATTATGTATGGTACCAAGAGTCCATATTTCTAAATAGAGTTTGTAATAGGAGGTTATATAAAATAATTCCTCCAGAGATGTTTTATAAATATCCAGTCAAGATGAAAAATGGAAATATTAAAAATGGACTGGATGTACATGTGCAATTTTATGCAGACCACAATATGGTTTGAAAAGAAAAAGCCATTCCAAATTACTAAAAAAAAAATAGGAGAGAATGCCTTTATGCTTGCTGCTCTTGATGGGAATAAGGGGACCTATAATGCTAGGAGTTTGATCCCTTATACTTCAGCAGAATAGCCTGGCAAAGATCTCCAAATAAATTATTTTTAGGTTTTCTAATGAAAAATATATTTACCAGTAGTTAATTTTTTTTTATATATTATAAGTGTTTATTATTATTAGTGTATTTATTAGTTAGGATTTTTTTTAAAAATATAGTTAAAACAAAAGTGCTGATGATTTTATCCGAAGGGGGAGAAAGTTGTGCCATTACAATTTGGTCACTAGTTAAATTTATAGTAATGTGCATGTAGAAAAGGTAAATCAAAAATCATCATCACATTTTTATATAATCATAAATGAAGCTGTAGGGCATCCAAGTTCAAACCCTACAAGGTCCAGTTCTAAAAGCTTTAAACAGAGAAAGAATGGGTCAACAATTACATGCTTTACTTGTTTGTGTGTTGATAGAAAGGTAATACACACATTTAAACTATTTAATATTTAATTTTTCTTTAAAAAGCAAAGTTATAATGCATACATATAGGCAATGTATGTGTAAATTATTTAATTGTTTTATATTTCAAATATTAAACATTTTAACTTTCTTTAAAACTAACCTATGCTTGATCAATTCTAATATTTTATTCTATACTTTTATTTTGCTTTTCTTTAATTATAATTGGGATTTAAAAGTTACAGATTTAATTAAATAATTGGGTTATAATTACTAAGCTAGCAATTATATTATTTAAGGTTAGTTTATGAATGATTTGAAAGAATGAAGGATGTGTGTACATTACATACAAAATTTTACATTTCCTAAATATTGAAAGAAAAGGAAGTATTAAATCTGTTAAATTATTTTTTTTGTACAATTTTTTTTGTTAAAAGAGGAAATCTGTTTAATCAGATATCGATCTTTGTAGCAATTTTTTTTTGTAAATGATTGTTTCACTTTGGAAACTTATAATGGGTCAGAGCTCTAAATTTTTGAAATTGTCTTATCAAGATCTAAAGAAGGAAGCTCAAAGATTTGAAGTGTTACCTGGATGTTAAAAAGAAAAAGAAAAAACAAAAGAAAGGAAATAAGAATTGAGTCTATTTTTTTTTTAAAACAAAAGTGTCTGGAAAAAAGGATTAAACTTTTCAGTTGAAAAATACTTTGGTTGAAAATAAATTAGAGATCTAATTAAAACAAATTTGTCCAAAAATAGCAAGTGATGCTATCTCTGATTGGTTAAGGTAGCTAAAAATTGGATATAAAAAGCTGTCTTGAATTATTATTAAGATTATTATTGTGATTGATTCAGATTATTAAACTATCAAATTTGAATGTTGAAAATATAAGAAATGGCGGGCTAGAAAAATTATATGTATATCCCATTTGCCGGACCATCTGGAGGAAGCTGCACATCACATAGGAAAGAAAAGATGTGTCTAAAATAATATTCTACACCTTTCAACTGACCAGAGAAATAAGATGATTTTAATAGAAGGAAGAAAGCATTCACCTGCATTCAAAGAAGATGAATTAATCTACTGATAAATATTAATCATCAAGTCCAATTAATTGTTCCAACAACTGATTTTAAACTCAAGAAAATTTATAAATGTGAAAACAACTGCTGTATTTCATCCACATGCTTGACAGGAAGAGAAGAAAAATTAATATAATGATTTCCAAATTGTCCACTAAAGCAAATAACCTCAATAGAGTCATCATCATTAAATAGTTATACACCTCAAGAAAGAGATTGTTCCCACATAGTAGCTGCAGAAATATAGACAAGTTTGAACCCTTGGAAATTCGCCACAAACAAAAGATCGGTAATATGACTTTTTATATCTATTTTCTTTATGATATCAGTCTTAATAAACATTTTAGCAATAAAGTGGTATATTTTATTTAAAGAACTTTTAAAGACTATTCAGATCAATTAAAAACAAGAATGTCTTACTAAAAATAACTTTGAGCTTCATAAATTATCTTGAATGTATGAAAATTATTTGTTTATTAATTTTACAGTATGAAAAATATTAATGTGTAAAACAATGTTTTTTTTTTTTATGGTATTATGATTTTAGTTTTAACTAATATATTATTATTTTGGTTTTAAATAATATTTTGTTATCATGGGATAAAACACGCACATACATAATGATGTTTTATATGTGTATAATTGTGAGTGAATGTGAAATAATGAGTAGTATTAGAATATTGGATTATTTTGTTTCAAGTTAAGTATAGCATTTCAGAGGTAGAAGAGAGGGGGGAGAAAATAATTTAAAACTCTTTTCTAAAACTTGCTCTTTCAATTTTACTAACATTTTTTTTTACATTCTATTTACATGTTGGATTTTTAAAGTATGTGTGCCAATGAGCAGATAATATTTTTTTTTAATACTTTTCTCATGGAGTGAAAATCATGGTCAATGTGACGTCCAACTTAATACAAAATACATTTGAAGGGAAAGGGGGAAGAACTTAAAATTAATCTGAGGATTGTTATATAACCAATTATTATTATTATTATTCATGTCAATTTTCATATTATCTAGAAATTTTTATGTATATGTTAGAAATGTAGTAATAAATATTAGTTTGTTTTATTAAACGAGGCGTATATATTTCATTAAGTGTAGTCTTGGTTAAGTGTGATTATTCATCATCATCAATGGTTGAATATTAGTTATTTAAGATATAAGTAAATATGCTAAAATTAAGCAATAATTATGAATTTCTTTATAAAATTTAGTTTTATGTTTAGGCTTAGTCCTAGAGCTGTAGTTGAAACCCTTGTCATTATTGTTATTATTATCATCATCATCATCGTCATCAACGTTTTAATTAATGAGCTGTTTAACTGTTTAAAGGCCATAAATAAATATTGATTTTATAATATTTAGTGATCTCTTAGTATTATTATAACCACATCCCATCATCTATTTCATGCAAGGATGAGTGAATTGCCATCCTAAATTAGTTATATATAATCTGAGCTAGTGAACTTATAAAAATATTGAAACACATTTGTTATGTTAAGATCTGAGAAATGATTTATGTCTAGTATACTCCACTTTGGTTTATAGATGTTTTACTTTTACCTAACTATTAGTGCTTATAGTGATATGGCTCAAAAAGCAAAATCTTCCATTTTATTATAAATAAAGTACCAAGAAGGGATTCAAACCCGGTACATGTAAAAGGTTATCAGATATAACCGTGTCTAGATTCAGATAATCTAGTGGCGCCCTGCTAGACCATATTCACTTAGTATTTGTTTAAACATGCACTTAACATCAAACCAAGGAATGAAAGTGGATAAAACCTACTGCCTGTATACCTGAGTTATATTTTATTGAATTACTAGTGTACTCACTTCATGTGATTTCTATAATACTGGTTATTAATAATTTGATCAACCTTTAATTTTGATATTTGGACTCCTTTATATATATATATTTTTTGATCTTTAATTATGTTACAATATATATATACTGTGATCTGTCTATAGGTGGTACGACTCTAAGCAGAGTTTCCAAGTCCCTTATATTAGGCCCTAATTGGATTCATGTTAGGTTCTATTAATAAACTTACTGTATCCCGACCATTTTCTTTAACTATAACAATTGAATTTAGATAAGATTAGTATTTATCCCATGTTACTTTGACACGAGTAAACATTTCTAAAATAAGATATGTTTTAAATATAATCAATATGAGACCCGTTTACCTATAAACAGATCACATCCCCTTAACATTAAACAAATACAAAATACTTGTTCAATGGCATAAGAATACTCAGATACTCCTCCTTATTAAGTATCTACATACTCTCATGACTAACAATAATATCTAATATATTATTTTATATTTATAACTATTAAGTTTTAATTCAATCACTCATTAAATTAATCTGTTAGATAATTACAGATAAACTTTGATTCATATTATGTTTAATAATTACGATTGGCAATAATTATAAGAGTAACTTTATAATAAGGAGATCTCAGGAAAATCATTGATTTATTAATTCTTCATACTACCTATGGAATATCAAGAGGGATTTTACAGATTTCCATGGATAGAGTACAAATTAAGAAAGGCTTATAATTTAAATTCATAGTCAAGCTTTATATGTATGTTCTTCAATACTGAATATTAAAATAATATTATTAACTAGACTGTGATTAACACTAATACTTTCACTAATAACTAATGTATCATTTAATTTTATATTAATAAATACACTTTAATAATTGGCAATGTCATCAATAACCTATGGGATCAAGGCAGCATGTAACAAGTAAAAAAAATCTTTACTAAGAGATTTATACTTATTAAACTGTTAGATTTGCTTTAAATTGAATTGACTTTTTATTTTGACTGTACATTTTAAGTTGTGTGATGTGGTGAAAATGAGCCCAGAAATGATATGCAGCAATTGGAATTTAATAAAACTTTTAAAACAATAATTTTAATCATATTCATTACAAATGATAATAAACATTTCCATTAATATTAAATTTAAAATAACATAACAAAATAATACATATATATTATAATAATAATAACAACAGAAAATTAATCTTTAGAGTATTATTATCAAACAAAACTAATGATTTCCCATTATATGTTGAGATATTTATCCCTATGTATGCGAACTATATATTACATCTTCAGTTTATTAAACAATCTTTTTTTTCCATTCATGGTTCGTTAGTTTAACCTCTACATAATAGTAGTACTTGATGATTAAGTAACAATACAAAAAATAAATGAGAACATAGGGTTATAATTCTGGAGGTTGGTAAGCAAACAAAATTACTACTTTTATCTTTCACATAAAAACAAAATCATTGTTTTTTAGTTTATCCATTTGTACATGTATACATAACCTGCTCTTTGGAGTATGTATATATCATTTTAAATACCCTTTCATACTAAAATATCGAGTATATTTGTTTATTTAAAGGATTCATAATCTTTAAACTTAACCGAATTATTAAATAACTATTAATATAATAACACTTGAATTAATTCCTTATTAAATTAGTTTTCTCTCCACCCCCCCTCCCATTATACTAACAAATCATCGATTAAAAATATAAATACCAACATTAGAAAGAAGTTCTCTTTTAACTCTCAGCTAAAGTATAAGAACAATTTTAAATCTTCTACTTGTTCCACACTCCATAAACTTATCATAATGTTTTTATTTTTCCTTATTTTTTTTTTTTGAAGATTCTGCTTATCCTAAGCTTCGCGCGAGGTATTTGAGTTACTGGAACAATAATCCTTGTTTTGTTCTTTGTTTAGTAATAAAAAATTATTTGTGGCTTGCTTGTTTTATTTACTTTAAATGATATATATTTCTCTCCATAGTAAAAAGCACACTTATTATTTCAATTAAAAATGTGTCGTGCAACGTTTTTTTTTTTTCAGCTAAAACTTTATAAAAACTGACATCCATGCTGGTATGGTTCAAAATAAATAATATATCCAGAATAATAATGAACACTTTTCATTTTTAGTTCCATTACATTTTAAATATATATATACTTAACTGTTTCCAAGAGATTTACTATTCTTTTATCTATCCTTACTGGATATTTACGGTGTTTATTTATTTCTTTTTGTGTATTACTGCAGTTCATTTTCTTTATGGCACAATTATTGTTATTTTTCCGTGAATATATTCATGTTGACTATTCATCTCCGATTATTTCTTCAATACTTATTAATTTTCAAGAGATTATTGGGAATTCCGATTATTGACTTGCCCAGTAGAAAAACGATTAATTTATTCCATTATTTTAACAACAGAGCTTATAATTATCCATGTATATTAATATAGAGTTGTAAATCATAAGGTTTTTAGGAATTTTAATCCAACTTTGTTTTTTTTTTAAAAAAAATATCACCAAGAAAAAAAAAACTTAGTTACTTCAACTTTACGATCAAGAAGCTCTTTTTTTCTCTTGAATTCTATATTCCAAGATTGTTTGAAACTCTTTGATTGGCTAATATTTTCTCACTTTTTTCTATGAAACAATTATTTATTTTGAAAGTTTTTGGTTTATTATTTTAAAATGACCGATTTTTTTTTTTTTAAAAAAAAAATTAAAATACAATATTTTTTAGAATTTAAATAAAGATAGAATTTACTGTTTTCATTTTAAATCAGTATTTTGCATAATTAAACTTTATTTATCTACTTTTAAATATAATAAGATTTGAAGATAAATAATTTCTATGTTTAAAATCAAATGTGCACCCACAATAATTATCAGTCTCTACTACCATTATGTTTACAAAATTACAATTTAAACTTCACTGGTTTTAAATTCTAAATAATATTAATTGTTCATCCATCTGCGTATATATGACTCTATGGTTATTATCTATGTGTACTTTGAGTTAAGATCATTTATAAATTTCCATTAGCTAAAACCGAGTTTAAATCCTATGATCTAATATGTCATTATGATCTTATTTTAATAAGTAAATATTATTGGACCTGTAAAATTTAAAATTATACACCAAAATCCTATTTTAGAATAGACTGGGCTAATAAAAAGTGCACAATATATATATATATTCTTGATTCCCAGAGATTTATAAATGTTAAATTAAATATTTTCTTGGAATTATTGTAATATAAACAGAGTAAAATGTGATGTTGTTTTCATGTAATAATTAAAAATGTTATTTAGCACTGACGTTATTAGGATGTCAATTACTACTAATAGTTTTAAAGCTGAGATAATTTAATCTAATACCTCATAAGTGTTTTTGTTTTGTTTTCAGTTTAATAAAAGATAAAAATTTTCATTTGCTTATAAGCCTTGTTGTTTAGAGATTTAAATCTAGTCACGTAATTGTTTTGAAAATAGCTCCACATTACTTTATTTCCATCATAACTTCATAAAAGTCTTTAATGTAATATATACATCTATATTGAGTAGTTTATTTATTATTTACAGAATGTGAGAAAGATGTATTTTAAATTCTTATATTTATATAAAATAGCTGTCTGGATTTCTAAAATGCAAGACAAAAAATTATTATTGAGTACTAAAGGAAAGCTTTAGTTCTATCACTAGTAATGCGATAATTTTCTAGCAATATAATGACTAAATGTATCTCTAGTTATTACATAGAAATATCACATTTTACATTATTTGCATATATATAAACATTAAAAATATAAAGGTAAACTAGTCAATAAATAATCAGAATTACCCCAAATTCACAACTTAAACCAGTCCAGCTCAAAAAAATAAACTCTGAAACATTACCAATGGTTTCCCTTCTACAAGCAGACTTCTTAAGTGTAAAGAACTACAAATTAACACCATATTTAAACTAAACATTACCCACAATTTCACTTACTTTATATCCATCCTTAATATTAAAAAGAACTTTTAAATACGTTAAATGCTTCAGAATAATAATTTTTTAATAATAGAGATTCTTTAATTCTTTTTATTTTATTTTATTATTCTCAAAGCAGACAACCTCAGCTTCATCAAAATTAATAGGTGATTTGTATCTGTACATGGATATATAAAGCATCACTAAGATATTTATTTCTAATCATACTTTTATATACAAATATTTTAGTTTTGCCTTATATAGCCATGTAAAAGATCCAGGTCACACTATTGACTTCAATTTAGCTAAGGTTGTCTTTGTTATGAGAAATGAAATAAAAAAAGAATTAAAGAATTTTTATTATTAAAAATTATAATTCTGAAGCAATGAACTTATTTAAAAGTTCTTTTAATATTAAGGGTGTAAGGGAAGTAAGAGGAATTGTGGGTAATGTTTAGTTTAAATATGTTGTTATTTTGTACTTATTTATACTTGAGAAATCTGCTTGAAGCAGTGAAACCATTGGTAGTGTTTTAAAGTTTTTTTTTGGTAAGTCTTGTTGAGTTAGGAATTTGGGATAATTTTGATTATTTAAATATATTTATATTGTCTATACTAAACTTAATGTAATTAAAAAGAACTTGAACTCACACTTTCAAGCTCCCCATAGCTATCCACTCCATATTATACAACTGATACCCATGACAACATACATGTGATAGAGATAAATTATCTCCAATATATGTGTATTTTGTGCTGAACCAGCACTCATCAGTTGGTCCAAAACACTATCCCCTACAAATATATACAAAAAGTTCTCAGTTTATATTAAGATAATAAATCTTCAAACTTTAATGGACAAGCTTCAATCTTTTCCATCCTCCACACTTCAGCCATCCATAGCATTGAAAATTCCATGAAGTAATGCTCAGAGCCCTTGGTGAAGTCAATATTATTATCATACCCATGTTGACATTAAGTCAATATGACCCCTCATACATAGGACCTTAACATGTCCATTTATAAAATACTGGCTAAAAAAGGACATTTATATGCCCATTTAATGATACAGAAGTAGAATGGACAGAAGTCAGGCTAAATATTACATATTTATCCTGTATTCTGCCCATCTTTCTTATGTATAATTAAATGGACACATTAAGGTTCTACTTGTGAGAGGTCAGATTGACTTAGGTCAACATGGGTGTCACAATAATAATGACTTCAACAAGGACTTTGTGCATTACATTCTTGGATTTTCAATAATATGGATGGCTGAAGAAGAGGAAAGTAGAGAAGATTGAAGCTTGTCCATTAAAGTTTGAAGAATTGCTATCTTAATATAAACCGAACACTGATTGTATTTATGTGTATGAGATGGTGATCTGGGACAATTGATAAATGCTGACTGATCACTTGATGAGAGCTGGTTCAGCAGAAAATACTATATTGAAGATCATTTATCTTTTTCACATGTATGTGGTCATGTGTATCAGTTGTGTAAAATAGAGTAGATAACTGTGGAGAGTTTAAATGTTTGAGTTCAAGTCCCTTCTAAATATATACATATATACGCACACTCATGTAATGTGCCTCATAAAATGGTGACTAATATGAAATTAATGCAAATAATTATTTGTTTTGTTTTATTAGTGATTATTCAAAACATTCACCTTGTAAATCAATACATAAATGGAAACAATTGTAAAAGTATTAGAAGCAGTTTTTAAATCCTTCTTAAGAATATCTGCAGAAACATTGTTGCAAACTTCTGAATGCTCTGAACTGAGTCAGAATGTACTTATTTTATTACCAGATTTAATTTTGGAGATAGCCAAAAGTTAGAGAGAAATAAATCATGTGAATAGCCTTATGCTCAAGCACAGCAATGGGAGTTGAGACCATTTTTGACCCACATTCTTGGGAAAAAATGATGAAGAGGCTAGTCTCAATTGTGTAAAAGTTTGGCCAACAAACAATTTAAAATACCCAAAATAGAAGTTAGAATTTGCCATCTGCTGTTCAAAATTCTTACTATTGTCTTTAGAATTAAAAACAAAACCAGCAAGTCAAGTTTTAATTCAGTTCTTTTACATTAATTATTTTGTTTGGTTTTCTTTCTCCAAGCAATTTTTAATCTACAATCTCATACTTTATTGATGGCTCATATCGAAAGAATAATATCTCATCACCTATTTTAATGTTTGATAACAATTTTGGATACATTATTATGATACTTAATGTTTTACTGCAGTGCTCCACTCAGGCATCTTTTTGATTGTCAAAAAATTAGGCATGAAGTATATACACACCTACTTTTTTAAATTTTTCATTATCTCTATGATTTTTATATAATGGCACACTGTGTTTTGGCTTTAAATGACTCTTTTACAACAATTTTTAGCTCTGTTTTGATAGTTTTACATTCATTTAATGGTAAATATTAAAAATATAAAAAACATTGTTTTATTAGGTAAGAAAATCAGATGTCAGTAATCTATTGGAGAAAAATTATAGATGAGCCAATGTAAATGCTGATTGGTAGATTCTTTGATTTTAGCATATAAACAAACATGTAAATCTCTTATATTGTTATTACAATGAGAAAAATTGCATAGTTTCACAATTTATTTAAATATTTATGAATATTTTTTATAAAACATTTGTATAGTAATTATTAAAAAAATATATTCATGTTTATTTTTGACATTTTTTCTGAAATATGTTTTATTTTTAAAAATACAAGTTAAGAAATTTGAAATAACAATAAAAGAAAACTATTATTATGATGATTGTTACACAGTTAAAAAACATTGAACTAAATTTTTGTGATATTTTTATAATTATAAATGCAATTTTAAAATTTACAATATAAATTTCTAGTTATAACCATTTCTTCAGATTTAAAAATGGAATTAATTCCACAAAAGACTCATTTCTTTTTCAAAAGTAGTGTAAATTAAAATAAATTGAGATACTGCCAAATCTCTAGTGCTCGTTACAATACCTATCTGACAGCCAATCAGATGTCATAGACAGCTGTCCAAATGTCATCCAAACCTAAACACACAACAAAGATTTTACAAGAAAAGGGTGACCACCCTTTTCTCTACTTTTCTTTCTATATATCTCAGCCAGTCATAAGTATTTAGGTTTGGGATTTTGCATTGTATGTTTATGATTTAGACTCAGTGAGTTAATTGTGATGATATTTAAAGCTTCAGGCTTTTAAACCTAAATACTTATGACTGGCTTATATATTTAGAAAGAAAAGTAGAGAAAAGGGTGGCCACCCTTTTCTTGTAAAATCTTTGTTGTGTGTTTAGGTTTGGATGTCATTTGGACAAGGTATTGTAACAAGCACTAGAGATTTGGCAGTATCTTAATTTATTTCAATTTTCAAATATCTATGCTTCATAAATTAAAATATTATTTACAAAAGTATTGTAACAATTAGTTAATCAGAAAAAAATAATTGTCCCTGTTAATTATTTCATTATATTATATTTTCTCTCTCTTTGGAAAGTTCAGACATGATTTTTAAGGATTTTTTTTGTTTGAAAAATTACAATTTTAACAAATCAATTATAATTTATTGATTAATAAAAAAATTTGATTATAAAATTAAAATGTTGAATTATTAATTCAAATTGCCATTAGTAGATGGTGAAAAACATTAAAGTGCAAAAGGGTTAAGAGGCAACAAATACTGAAGGTGGAAATACTAGCAAGTTCTTAAAGAGTTTAAGATAGACACAGAAATTAATTCAAAAAATTTCACAGCTTTTTGCATGTTTTCTTTACTTGCTGCCATGTATGATACACTTTGAGGAAGACCATCTTCATTGCTCTCCCAGCAATCACAAAATCTTGAAAACCAAATAAAAGCATTTTTGCCAGAGATGATTTCAGTGCTACAAATTGAATTATTTCAGACATTTCAATAGCAATTTTGATTAATAGATTTTTTTTTACATAAGCATAAAAAACGTAATCACATGTAGGAATTCTTGATCTAAAAATGATAGTGTTTTAAAATGTTTAAAGCTAATATATATTTTATGTTACTATGTGATACTTGTGTTGACTCTGAGCGAGCAGCTTGCGAGAGAGAATATGTCATCTATTTATTGCAATACAGTGGCATAATAAATTAAAAACTTAGCAGAAATCAGTCTGGGATTGGGGATATTCTGCGCAGCTTGTTAAGAGCTTATTTGCGAGCTCTATATATAACATTTAGCTTGTTAAATTAGTCATGTGACATATGACTTGATTTCTTTGTAATATATATATATATATATATATTACAAAGAAATCAATGTCATATATATATATATATATATATATATATATATATATATTGTAACTAAAAGAAATATGATAGTAGCTTGAATGAGTTACATCAGAGAGCTGCATGAAAAAAGTATAGTAAAAACTCTTATAAATTGAGTAATAAATGTATAAATTGTCCTATGTGTATGTGCACTTGTAATAGATATAATCAATACAACATACACATCACTTAAGTACATTGGTTTAAAAAATTAAAAGAAAAACTACTTTATACATTTTAATTTTATATAGTAGGTGTACTATGTAAAATTGAAGATGATAAAATTATAGAGCTCATATTATGTAAAGGAAGAAAGAAAAATAGTTTTGATGTGTGCAACAATTTGAATTGCATAATTTATGAATACAAAGTCTTTTGTTCACTTTCTCATTCATTTGCCTACTATTTGAGATTTTTAAAATAATTAACTTAATTATTCTTGAAGTAAATTAAATGACAATTCTAAATATATTATTTAAAATTTGGGGTTAATAAATTTGTTATGTTTTTTTATATTTCTATCACTAACATAAATAAAAGGGGAAAAAAACTATTTTTGTTCATTTAGTTATAAAATAATATAATTTAAAAGTATATGCTGAATTATTTGTTTCCACAACATGTTGTAAAATGAATGAAGGACAGCCATATCTTATTAACTATTTTTGAATACCCCATAACAATATCAAATATGATGATCTTATCTAGTGGAAGAGTCAAATCCAGAGCCTAAAACTGAAGTTTTTCTAAACTAGCCATTTCCTGCTTTAATCATGCTGTAAAAACATTAGTGTACTGTCAAAATAAAAGTCATAGATCATTTCATAGATCACATGACCCTATCTCTTAAGCTTGTAAGTTATAAACAGTGAGGATTCCTGACAGAGATATTTTAAGTGCTGGCTCTGGCTAAGCATTTATCATAAAGCTTGTAGAGGAATTGGCAATCCTCACTGTTTATTAGTGTACTGTGTCTCATAAGACTTTATGTAAGATCTACTGAATACCCCATCTAATACCACCATTGTTCAAGGAGGATAACTACTGTTTATGGATAAACTAATTAGGAATTATTTTTGAATTTACAAAAAGAACAACATCTGCAGAAAACCATAGTTTAACCTTTTTAAACTTTTCATATCTCTAATACTTAGTATTTTTATTATCTTTAGTGTTTTGTACACTTAGTTGTAGTTGTAATTTAGTTTGTGTTTGCTTATTGAACTTACTCCAAACATTATACTATTAACAGCTATTATATTATTAATATCCACAGTCATGAGAAATTGTGCAATCCACTGGGGGAGGGGGCATGCAGGATAATGGTAATAAATTATAAATGATGATGATTATATATTAATAAGTGTTCCAAAAATAAACTTTCTACTTAGAAAGTTTGGCACCTTAATGTTTTATTTATTATTGTCATTATTAAAACTAGGAAAACAAATAAATATACTTTTGGGAGCAATTGTGTTTAGTTTAATCTTCAGAGATAGGTTATAAGTCATCATCATCATCACAGATGTTTGGTTAATGTTATTGTATATATTTGCATTTAATTATTTTTATTTGAATGCATATTGTTTAAGAGTGACTTTACATCCAAACAATCATGAAACATTTGGAAAATTTATATATTTATGAAAAGTTGTGCAGCTTTGGATAACAATAAATGGCATCACATGGACTAATGTTAATATTCTGAGCACAACAATTTAGTGATATGAAAAGTTTGTACATGTATTTTTTCAGTACAGAATTTCCTGACAAATTTATGAGATTTCTAGCAGTTGATGACCGTGGTGTGCTCTTACTGAAGAACCATTCAAATTGCTAGACATATTTAGCTAAATATAATTTTGTCTGGAGTTTGGTAGTAGATCTGTGAATTGAGATACAGATTAATTTCTCTTATCTTTTTATATATTATGATAGTAAAGGTATTTTTGTCTTCTGGATCAAGAAATGCTTTTCTCTAGTTATAAATTAAAAAAAAAATCATTCCTGCATATATAACTCAACGATTAAATTAAATTATTAAAAAAAAATCCTCAATAACTTTTAAGGCCAGAAAACTCCCAAGAAAATGAAAAATGGTAAATTGATGAATAGAAAATCAAATGAATGAAATAAAATATAAATTAGAAAAATTGGATATTCGTTTTGGTAATAGATTATAATTGGTTTTCAAAATTAATAGACATTAAATAAAAAAATTGCATAGTTTTTAAAAAGTTTTTCAGTTTATCACAATGCGCATTGAATCATTAAATGCATTCATTAATTTTTTTATAATTAACTAAGTTCATACGAGACTGATGACAAATAAAATATTAAAATAAAACTATGTCATTTATTTATTTATTATTATTAATTAATTAAAACTTTGATAATTACTTTATAAGAACTTATTCTTTGTATTTGGACATTTTAATGCTTCTGTAAAAGTAACCATTTTTATAAATGTTACAGATTCAACATTATATTGTACTTTAAACAAAGAAAGTAATGAATGATCTATGTTAAAATATGATAATCCACTTTTATGATTTTATCAAAATGTTTAGTTATCTTAATATATCTTAGAATTAAAAAGAATATAAAATATTTATATCACTTTTAAATAATAATAATAAAAGCCTTTTTTTTCTGTTTGCAGGTGAAACAGAAAATAGCTGTCAAATTAAGTCTTTGAAGTACATTAATTCTGACGAGATTTGTTTTGATATTGATTGCACCATATCAGATAACTATTATACTGAAAAAATTATACTGTGGACTTTAAAAGATAAGTCCATATATCGTTTACTCAGTTCAAAAAGAGCTAGTAAAGATGGTATTATTGATTGGATTCCAGACAAAAAAGAAAAGCAGCAAGAAGACGATATATTGGTTTACTATTTCGACACACAATATTATATAATTTGTGTGAAGGGAAATATTTCTGGTGATATTGTTTTCTCTTGGGATCATGTATTGGTTTCAGCAGAAAATGAATTAGACAAGAAAAACATTCATTTTGAATTTAACCTCACTTTCAATGGTAAACTGCATTTTTAAATATAAACACATGCACAAACCACATATAAATGTACATTCATATGATTATCGATGAATAATAATAAAAAAAAGGAAAATTATTTTTGTTAAAATTAAGTTCTCTCTTCCCTCTCTATCTGTCTCTCTCTCTCTCTCTCTTTGTATGTATATATATATATATATTATAACGGTCGATGGAACCTCACAAATCTATCCGCCATGTCAGGGCTCGACTAGGCTGGCTATTCGAAACTAGAAAATTTATAAAGGCGGCAGATACTTACAGGTAAGGTTACTCTTTTGTTGAACTGAAAGCCTTAATCGCTAACTCTGGCAAGAGCTGAGTTTACAATATCATGCTGCCTATTTAAAATTTTCCTAACTCTTGATTTTAAAAAATATTAATGAAAATATATAAAAATAAGTTACTGCCCAAATTTAAATAAAGAGAACATTCTTATTATAATACACAGACACATTAAAAAAATCTGAAACTGGTTTAACGATTAAATGTATTTAATTTATGTATATGCACAGATGGATGCATTTAAGAGATTTAATACAATTTCAATATTTTGCTAAATGTAAATATGTACATAGATTACGCATTTAATTAACTCACTTCTTTTAACTCCAGGCTACATGTTCATATAAAAACCAATACCAGCTTACTGCAAAATGAGGATGTTAGCATATAAAAAAAATCATGCTGACAGGAATGTGCATCTATAGCATGATGTCATTAAAGAAAGAATGACCCTTATCCAGTACAGTAATATGCATCTGTCTGATGAGATAATTTGAAATATATATTAGACATGCACCATAATGGGGGATTGCATCCTTTGATGCCTTACTGTCACCAACCAGAGCATAAGGAGATCAATGGTATAGGAAGTACATCTATATTCATTGGCAATATGATGGCTACACTTTTGTGCCACACATTCAATTGGGTATGTTGCCTTGTATGCTAATGCGGCACAAGGGAATGAGAATCCAATGCATCTCCCCAGATTACATTGACACAAAACACCTGTACATTCTTCCACTAGCACCAATTGAACTATGAAACAAATAGCCTGAAATTAACACAACTTAAACTAACATAGTCTTACAAATCTATGTAGTGATTTACACTTATTTTTAAATTATTAATTTAATAGAAATTATGAGAATGAAAATAATAATAATAGCAAGCATATTCAAAGATAATGTAACAAATAATTTAAATTTCTAATCAATCAGATAAGAGACTTTATAGGTTACGTACCATTTAGGTTTAAGTATTTGTAAAAGTTCTTAATTTAGATTGTTAAAGCTTTAATATTTTCCATGGCTGTAGGTTTAATTTGAAGTCTGTCTTGGTGGTCCATGATGCATCAACCAATACAAATTAAAACCCATTTCATATTAATATTGTTTTCAGGAAAACCAGACCGATGCTTTCTGCTTTTTGAAAACCCTAAAGTTGGAGGTCACCTGAGCTGGAACAAATACAGGAAAATTAATTTATTGCATGACCCTTACATTTTTGAGGTCCACTAAACATGTAAACATGCTTAAATTACATAATTAACAGGAGCAATATAAAAGAACAAAACCTCACTTCCCTTTTATATCATTTTGAATTTCTTATCATCAAATTCCAGGATTGATATTGCCTAGCTTCACACAGATCTTATTGGTGATGATGATTTTCTTTGTAGACCATGTGATCATTTGCATAGTTTATTGGGCAGTTCACTTTTGAGTGGGAACATCAGATTTTATTACTACAATTTTTTTTTAAAAATTTATCTCTTATCTGACTGATCAGTTAAATAAATGCCCTCAAGGGTCTGTTTGTTATTATATAATTTTGTTTAAATAAAAAAAAAAACATTTCCCTTCTACTAAGATTTAAACAAGTTTTGAATAGAAACTAATTAACAGTTTTTATATTTAGATTTTTCTTTTTTTTTTTACTTTAACTTACTTTTAAGTAATTATTTAATAGTCTTTCATCTGTGCAATATTATATATTTGTTTAAATAACTATTAATTTTTTAAATTTCTATTTGAATGATTTTATTTATTGATATTTCTTTTTATTATTTGTCAGTGATGTAATGGCATAAATGTATACCATTACATATCACCGAACTTCTGCAAAAACAAAAAAAAAAAAAGAATTTACTTCGTGTTAGTATAAAAAAATTTTCTTAATTTTTTTAAGTAATTACACACAATTTTTTTTATTAAAGTCTATTCTCCCACATTTTTACATCAGCTGAGCACGAGTCTGCCATTCAACAGTTCCCAATTTCCTTCTTTTTTTAATCAGACTTTTGTAAATTACTTTATATATATATGTTGATACAAAGATTTTCATGGGTTGCATATATAAAAGACATATTTTACAGGTTCATACTTCTGAACTGATATTGAAATTTATTAAGAAAATATTGCTGGAAAGAGAATTAATTAGGGCATCTCAATAATGTAAATTGTATCCTAATATTTCAACAATTTTATGCTCAATTTGAAAATGCTGGTTGTCTGTAAAATAAAATAATAGCATAGTGAGTAGGCTTATAATATAAACTAAGAGAAGTAACAGACTGGATGGAGAAAGGAAATAAATAGGGCAGTGTCAGTAGTGTCGTTCTGGATGTGAAGAACAAAACCCCCAGATCCTGAGTAAGTGAGGGAGTGATGATGATGACCTCGAGGATCTGTTCTCTTCCCATAGGTATTTATATTTATATATACATTATTAAACTAACCTCCCTAACCCCACTAACTTTGTCAGACATCCGTTTGGATATCAAAATGTGAATTTTATATATAGCAACTCAAACTGTGTAAATATTTTAAGTATGTTTTTTTTTAAAAAAGAAGTTAAAGTAATCTTACTTGCATTTTGAGTGGGAATAGTACTGTAAGTTATTTTCATCATCAAGTCTTCATCATAATAAGGATCCCAATGTTCATGACTGTAGAATATTTTTTAAACCTCAAGTAAAATCATTTTTTATTGTTTTTTTGTTTGTTTTGCAAGTTTGATGATATGCAATGGGTAGGTTCCAACTCTTCTCGTTGCACATTTTAGTTTAACCAACAAACCTATCTGTGCTGGGTTCAAACCCTATTAAAATGAATATTTTGATAAATAAACATATAAACCTTTTTATCACAGCTGGGTGCACAGCATTATATATGCACATATGAATAAACGCTGTACATACATAGGCTAGTAGATGTTACAGTGAATATAATGGTTTAAATTTTATATTTTATAAAATAATGATTTATGTTATAATTTTAAATAGTAGAATTGTCAATTTATTAAATTTAGTAAACATAAATTTGTATGTTGATGTATGATTCACCTTAGGTAATAATATATATATATATATAGACGAATGATTTTATTTTGTAAAGGAGCAAAAAGTTTTTAGTTAAATTAGTTAAAAATAAAAAGTTAGCCATAAACAGATTTGCATTTAAGTCCACCGCACCTGGGGTTAAATCAAAGTTAGAAAGTTGATAATTGCTATACTCAAATTTGTTTATAGCAAAAATATGGTTATTAGAACTGCTGTAGCAAAACTATTTTGACACCTGGAAGAGGATTTGCAGTGTCATGGAAGCCCAAACAAAAGTATTTTTGATCAAATTGAGAAATCTTACAATTTAGTGTGATATTTTAGATAGAGTTAATGGGTTTCCAAGTGAAACAGGTTCTTTTCTAGTAAAAGTATAAATAGGGTACATTTTAAGCTTGAATGAGAAGTCATTAATTTTTAGAAGAGCATCACCATGCTGATTCCATGTCAGATTGATCTTTGAAAGATATGACTGGAGAAAGGTGATGGCTACTTTTAAAATCCATGGAAAGAATGATGTGCAACTGCCAGCCGATGCTTCAACCCCTGGAGCTTCCATAAGAAACTGTTCAGCAATAGCTTGCTTTAGAAGACCATGATCGCTGAAAGCCAACACCTGCTTATACAGTCCAGCAACTAACTAATTGGTAATGCCAATCTATAACCTCAGAGCTCTGTGTTAATGAACTATTTCTAAATTCAAATTTTCTACTTCAAAGTTTAAAGCTAGCAAACTATAAAATAATGTAATTTTTTTAAAAAGCCTATAAATGTTTTATTATAAATTCTCGTTAAAGTAAATATTATTTCATTTGTATAACTTGTCTATATCTTTACAAATATCTTAATTAAACTAAATGTAACCTATGCTAATTTCTTTGTCTATCACTGTGGTTGTGCCTATAATATTTCTTTACTGTTATTTTTGTTATTTATATGCCAATGCTTCGAAGCAGTGAGCATTTAAACATAATAAATATTTGGAGATATAATTGCCAATATCTTCCCATAACTGTTTTCTTAATGACATTCTCGATGCTCGCTGGTTCGAATTCCTATAATTTTATTTAATTTAAAAATGTATTGTGGCTTACTATTAAATTTCCATCTTATTGAGATTAAAGTAATGTGCTAGTCTTAGTAATATGAAAGTATATTCAGTAATTATTTGGCCAGTCGATCAAATATACTTTCCCCTCCCTCGTAATAATTTCTATGTATAGATTGAAACCTATAAACCAGAGTTTTATTATATTTTATTTATCCACCTAATGTTGCTTGATTTTATATAGCATTGTTAGAATTGGCTCATGATAGTAATACTGACTGGGCTATTGCCCCATATTTTTGTAATAATTAATGTCATACTTTCGCTTGGTGGATTAGATACATTAAATTCACATTCAATGTTTAACATTTTGCTGCATCTTCTCCTTAAGATGGGACCTCAGGAAAGGCCATCCCATCTTACCTTCTTTCAGGGCACACACTAGTAAGACCTGATGTATAATTCCAGGCAGTCATATTAGCCACCCTAACCTTTTTAGCAGAATGATTCTCGTTTCCAGGGTACCATGTTGGTCACAAAAACCCTTGACTCTAATCTATCCACAGGGCACTGTTGTTGTAATTTTCCAGTGCTGTAGCATGTCAGTGATCTCATTATAGCCAATTCTGAGTCCCATAATTTAATTAATTATTCAGTATTAAACTGAAATTTATATCTTTGGTTTCTGGGTTCAATCTCTACTCAGAGCTGAATTATACATCCATACTTTATTAAAGTAATAATGTCACAATAAATATTTTGCCTAAAATATTTATTTAAATGTTTAAATAAAATATTTAAAAGAAAAGATAGTAAATAATTTGCCTAAGACTGGTACAGCATTTTTATAATAATAGCTACCACTTTAAATAGGAATTGGCAGAATCTTATTTAGGCACCACTTAGTGATTCTTTAAATGTATCTTTCATATTAATAATTAAAGATTTAATGAGGAGACATGCTAAATCCTCATGTTATAAAGCCTGCATGCTTTTCCCACATTAATTTGTTTTATTTATTTAATAAATATATGTTAAATTTATTCTGGTTTCATGTTATTTCTCATGCCTATTTCAATCCAATTCAGTCTTAGTTAATTATATATGTGTGATATAACTATATATGCATTAATTACCATTTATGAAAGTTATCTTTAATTTCATGCTGGTAGCAATTAAATTAGCTAATATATATATTTTAGATCCCTGAGTCTCCTGTTTCTCCCTGCCCTATGCTGGCCGTGAAAGATGGAGTATACTATGTGTAACCTCAAGTGGGGTCATTCGTAGGGTCTTGAGTCATGGAGTACTGGCAAACAAGTTGAAGTGTGGTCAGATTCGGGACATTACAATCCTGGTCTGGTCAGCTTTGGGTCTCTTTGTCTGGATTCTAGATTCTGTTATGCAAATGTACAAAATTTGACTGTTACATAGTATTTTTTTCCTCGGCTTGGCTTCCCAACATGGGACTTCGATATATACACTCACATACCCTGAAAAACAGATGAGAGTCATCTCATCTAAAAAGTTTTTTTTATGGTATTTAAGTAAAAAGGAAATTTTCCTTCATGTTTAGTGGTGCCAGTATCATAAATGAATTATTTATTATATAAAATTTGTGCTAATGCATGATAAAAGTTAAGAGGCTTTATTAATAAAATTTGGTGTAAGCTTTCTTGCTCTTTGGTGATTGGTGCCCGAGGGTGATTTTGTATAGGCAATGAATCATCATCATATAAATTCATCACCGAGAGTAGAGACAGAATTTTAAAAGAAAAGAGGGGACCCATTATTTTAAAACTTACTATTATGAATCGGATTAAAAATGAGAATGAAACCAGAAGGGCAAGTTGAATTGCAAAATTGGGGATATTGAAACTAGCATAGACCTTAAAATCATTTAAATGGTACAGTCATAAACTGATATTGATATTTATTAAGAAAGTATTGCTGGAAAGAGGGTTAAATAGGGCATCTCAATAATGTACATTTTATCCTAATATTTCAACAATTTTTTGCTTAATTTTAAAATGCTGGTCGTCTATAAAATGATATAATAGCGTAGCAAGTAGGCTTATAATATAAACTAAAAGAAGTAATAGACTGGATGAAGAAAGAAAATAAATAGGGCAGTGTTGGTAGTGTGCAGATCATTCTGGATGCAGAGAACAAACCCCCCAGATCCTGAGTGAGTGAGGATGTGATGATGATGACTTTGAGAATCTGTCACCTTCCCATATATATTTATCTTTATATATAAATTATTAAACTAACTTTCCCAACCCTACAAACATTGTCAGATATCTGTTTGGATATCAAAAATGTGTATTTTATATATAGCAACTCAAACAGTGTAAATATTCTAAGTATGTTTTTTTAATAAAAAAAAGTTAAAGTAATCTTTGCATTTTGTGTGGAAATAGTACTGTAAATTTTTTTATCATCAAGTCTTTAACATAATAATGATCCTGATGTTCATGACTGCAGAATATTTTTTAACACTAAATAAAATCTTTTTTTTTGCAAGTTTAGTGATATGCAACGATAAGTTTCAAGCCCTTCTCATTGCACATTTTAGTTTAATCACCAAACCTATCTGTGATGGGTTCAAACCCTATTAAAATGAATATTTTGATAAATAACCATATAAAACTTTTTATCATGGCTGGGTACACAGCATTGTATATGCACATATGAATAAACACTGTACATACAAAGGCTAGTAGATGTTACAGCAAATAGAATGGTTTAAATTTTATATTTTATAAAATAATGATTTGTGTTATAATTTTAAACAGTAGAATTGTCAATTTATTAAATTTAGTTAAGATAAATTCATATGTGGATGTATGATTCACCTTATATAATAATATATATAAAGTGGCATGATTTTATTTTGTAAAGGAGCAAAAAGTTTAGTTAAATCAGTTAAAAATAAAAAGTTAGCCATGAACAGATTTGCATTTAAGTCCACTGCATCTTGGGTTAAATCAAAGTTAGAAAGTTGATAATTGCTATACTCAAATTTGTTTATAGCAAAAATATAGTCATTAAAACCACTGTAGCAAAACTATTTTGACATAAGGAAGAGGATTTGTGGAATCATGGAACCCCAAACAAAAGTATTTTTGACCAAATTGAGAAATCTTACAATTTAGTGTGATATTTTAGATAGAGTTAATGGAGTTTCCAAGTGAAACAGGTTCTTTCCTAGTAAAAGTATAAATAGGGAACATTTTAAGCTTGAAGGAGGAGTCATTAATTTTTAGAAGAGCGTCACCATGCTGAATCCATGTCAGATTGATCTTTGAAAGATATGACTGGAGAAAGGTGATGGCTACTTTTAAAATCCATGGAAAGAATGATGTGCAACTGCCAGCCGATGCTTCAACCCCTGGAGCTTCCATAAGAAACTGTTCAGCAATAGCTTGCTTTAGAAGACCATGATCGCTGAAAGCCAACACCTGCTTATACAGTCCAGCAACTAACTAATTGGTAATGCTAATCTATAACCTCAGAGCTCTGTGTTAATGAACTATTTCTAAATTCAAATTTTCTACTTCAAAGTTTAAAGCTAGCAAACTATAAAATAATGTAATTTTTTTTAAAATCCTATAAATGTTTTTATTATAAATTCTCGTTAAAGTAAATATTATTTCATTTGTATAACTTGCCTATATCTTTACAAATATCCTTAATTAAACTAAATGTAATCTATGCTAATTTCTTTGTCTATCACTGCAGTTGTGCCTATAATATTCCTTTACTGTTATTTTTATTATTTATGTGCCAATGCTTTGAAGCAGCTAGCATTTGAACATAATAAATATTCGGAGATGTAATTGTCAATATCTTCACATAACAGTTTCTTAATGACATTCTCCATGCTTGCTGGTTCGAATTCCTATAATTTTATTTAATTTAAAAATGTATTGTGGCTTACTATTAAATTTCCATCTTATTGAGATTGAAGTAATGTGCTAGTCTTAGTAATATGAAAGTATATTCAGTAATTATTTGGCTAGTCGATCAAATATACTTTCCCCTTTGTTGTAATAATTTCTATGTATAGATTGAAACCTATAAACCAGAGTTTTATTATATTTTATTTATTCCCTTAATGTCTCTTGATTTTATATAGCATCATTAGAATTGGCTCATGATAGTAATACTGACTGAGCTATTCCCTCATATTTTTGTAATAATTAATACCATACCTTCGCTTGCCGGATTAGATACATTAAATTCACATTCAATGTTTAACATTTTGCTGCATAACGTTTTTCATTTTGCTAGGCCTCTTACACACTAATATAAACTGCACGTGAGTTGATCAAGCTATGTCAAAAAAGAAGAAAGTTATATTTCTATTCTAAAAACATAGCTATATTTCCTGATCAACTCGGCCTAGAATTATTGCTAAGTACAATCGTGAGCTGACTCAGTTTTTAATTTCTACATGAGGGCGCCAGAGTCGTTAGACCCACTGAGTCGGCGTCAAACATATTGTAACTCGTAAACTAAACAGAAAAAAAAATGCTTTTAAACTAATCGGTATTGTGTCTTACCGTAACGAGAATTAATTTTTTAAGATTATTATTCCTGGGCTTATTCAAACATATTGGCAAAGGTAAATTACATTTTTAAATCTTATTAAATTAATAATAGATTTAATAATAAAAAATAATAACTACTATTAATAACGCACAATGAAAAAGTTGATAAAAGTATAATCTCCTTTATTCTAACAAACTAAAATATTTATAAGTTAAATTACGAATTAACTAAACTGGAAAGTACACACATACTAATCCAGATAATGAATCGATTAAAAAAAACAGTTAGATTAAATAATGAATGCAATTTAATAATGTTCCAAGATCTTGTATAAAATTCTTTATAAGAAAGTCCCTTGAATGTGAAAGTAATAAAGTCTATATCAGGATGGTAGTCTAAGCTTAGATAAATAATTGTTTGCAAACTTTTAAGTCACTATCAGGAAAATTTATTCCTAACTTACCGGTAAGTTCATGTAGGTTTATGGGATCCCAGATCATGAGAATTTTCATTGGTCTCTCCTGCCGGCGTCTTCCATTATTGTTCCGTTCTATAGCTGGAGAAAAGGCACGGTTGTAGTGACCCTTTTATTGCAAAAAGCGGTCTTCACAAGTCCCGTTTCCATGCTTGCATGACAGCTTGGTACAGCAAGGGGCATACCTGTGTAGAAGTATATTTCTTGCCACAGGTTATGCTCGTGGAAACCTCCAACTTTCAGAGACGTAACTAGAAGTTAAAGAGAAGACCCAGATTGAAGTTATCATCTCCTTTTTATATCGCGCTCCATTTTTGGAACTTTTGCACACTCTTTTGTCTTTTTATCAGCGTATAAGATAATAATCTTATACACTCTATCTTAAATTTAAGTTACAAAGTTCTCTTTTTTTTTTTAGCATTATTCTTCCATCTTTAATTAGATAAAATATTTTTCTTTTAGCTTATACTTTTGGAATTCTTTTAATTTATCTGGATTAGTAATCTGTATGTCATTTATTCTTTCCAATTAGATAAAAAAAAATAAGAATGACAATTTTAACCTTCATTGCACGTTTTAACAAAAATTATATTAATCAAAAAAAAATCTAAATTTACTTTTTTAGCTTTTACCAAATGCCAATATATTTGTAACGTATATAAATAAACGTTACAATATATATATATATATATATTATAAGTTTTCTCTCCCACTTGTATGCATATGTGCACATTTACTTTTTGGCAGTATTTTTACATTTGTTCAAATTTATAACTCCATAACAACCAAAAAATAAACTATTCATTTTGTTACTAGACAATTTCAAAAATTCCCAGGGTACTCATGGTTAAAGTGTATCAAGCACATTGTGTAACCAATTATAATGGTCAGGGGGAAACTATTTTCCTATATGCCACACCAGGGCACCACTAGGCTATTAGAACCTAGAAAATTTATAAAGTAGGCAGATATGTAAGGGCAAGGTTAAACTTTTACTTGACCATTAGCCATAGTCTCTAGCAGATAGAGAAGCTGAGCTTTATAATATAACATCTCAAACTTATTTTTAATGATATTACTATTTCAAAATATTATTAATAAAGATAAAATTATAAGTCACTGCCAATCCTAATATGACAAACATTTATTACACACATAACATATATTAAAATGGATTTGAGGATTAGATTCTTTATTTTAACATTATTAGATAGATTTAAATCTTAATATTTGTTTTAATATGCACAGATGGATGAAAACTCATATAATTTAATATTTTTATATCATGTTAAGTGCAAATAGACTATATAGAATATGCACTGAAAAAATCTCAAGTCATTTAACCTCAGGCTAAATGTTTGCAGCTAAATCATTGCTAGTTTACTGATATAATTACATGATCAATGCAAAATAATGTTGTTAGCATAAAAAAATTATGTTGCAAGGAATGTGCATCTGTAAGCATGATATTATTAAAGAAGTGATCCTCATCAAGTACAGAAATGTGAATCTGTCTGGCAAAAGAATAATATATAATATACTGAAAGAAATGCTGCATATAAAGGGAGAGTGATCTTTTCAATCTTATGGTCCCTATCAATAGAACATAAATAAAATGGTACAGGAAATACCTTTATCACCAACAACAATGTGATGGCTATCCATTATGGGTCAGGCTTTCAGTTGGGTACAATTCCCTATATGCTAACATGGCACAAGTGAATGTGAATCTAATGTGCCTCCCCAGATTACATTGACATACAACACTCATACATTCCTCCAACAGCATCGATTCAATGATGAAACAATTAGCCCAAAATTCATCCCACCTAATCTAACCTAAACTTAACAAATCTACATAGTCATCTACACTTAACCTTAAATTTAGTAATTTAGTTAACAAAGATGGAAATGATTGATAACAAATGTTATACATAAAAAATATTAATAAATAATTTAGTCATTTTGCTTGTCAGATAAAAGCTTATTTAGAAGTTACACTTAGGTTACTAATTGAAAATTTGTTTGATTGCTATTTAAAAGTTCATATTGCATTTAAAGTTTTTACTTCCCATGGTATATCTTGATGAATCCTTCAGCTTGCAGCAGATGTATTGAAATCCATCCTAGCTATTACATTTTGTATATATTGTTCTCCTTGGAGAGGAAACTGCTGCTTGCCATTTATTCAGAAATAGTCACTTGGGAGGCTGTCTCAGTTCATGCAAATAAGGCCAACAAAATCTATTGCAAAACCCCTACATTGTTGAATCTGCAATATGGCTGTGAAATATTTTTATTGGGCCACCACCACTCAATCAATAATCAATCAATAATTTCAATAATTTCTAATATTCTTCTTTTTTTCTTTTTATAGTATTATGCAACTCTTATCACCATATTTTTGCATCAATCTCTCCTGATATTGTGTTAATCTTATTGAACATGATGGTTTTTCTTTCTGGACAGTGTGTTTGTTGGTACCTTTATTGGAAGTTTTCTCCAAAGTGGGAAACACCATAATCTATTAATTTTTATCTCTTATCTGACTTATGATTGTTTAAATGCCCCAAGTGATTGTTTGCTTTACATTATTACATTTTAATAGAAAAATCATTTCATGCTGCTAGTTTAAAAATAACTTTAAAATACATTTTCAGCTTTTATTGTTCTTTCACCTTAAAATCCAATCTTTTGTTGTTGTGGATTTTTAACTTTCCTTATCACATTCTTTTAACTTTAAATAATTTAATCAGACTGCCACCTGTGCATTTTATATCTCTATTATTTGAATGTAATTTTTTATATATATATCAATTTTATTTACGAATCTTTTTATATTTTCATTTTAATATGATGTATTGGCATATATATATATATATATATATATACCATTATATATCACCAAACTTCCTAAAAACAATACAAAAAAAGAAATTGGGAACTGTTGAATGGCAAGCTTGTGCTCAATAGACTTTAAAAGAATTTTTTTTGTGTAATTACTAAAAAAAAACTTTTAAGAATAATTTTTTCTACTAATACTAAGTAAATTCTTTTATTTTTTATTGCTTTTGTTTTTTGCACAAGGCCATTGATATGTAATTATGCCTTGCATCACTGTCAAATAACAAAAAGAAATATCAATAAATAAAATCATTTAAATAGAAATTTGAAAAATCAATAGTTATTTAATCCAATATATAGTATTGCACAGATAGAAAACTGATAAAAGTAAGTTAAAGTAAAAAAAAGAAAAAATCTAAAGATAAAAGATAATTTTTTTTAATGTAAAAGAAAATAATAAAAACTCTTAATTAGTTTCTAGTCAAAAATTGTTTAAATCTTAGTAGAAGGAAAATGATTTTTTTTTATTTAAATGAAATTATATAATAGCAAACAGGCCCTTGAGGGCATTTAACTGATTAGTCAGATAAGAGATCAATTATCCAGGTAAGATTAATCCTAGAATTTGAAGATAAGGAATTCAAAATGAAATAAAAGAGAAGTGAAGTTTTGTTCTTTTACATTGCTCTTGTTGATTATGTAATTTAAGCATATTTACATGTATTGCAGATCTCAAAAATGTAAGGGTCACACAATAAAATTATTTTCTCATATTTGCATCAGCTGAGGTGATCTTCAGCATTATGGTTCCTGAAAAACAGCAAACAATGGACTGGTCTTCCCAAAAACAATATTGATATTAAATGGACTTTGATTGGAGTTGTGCAATCCATCATGGACCTCCAAGATAGACTTCAAATTAAATCTACAGCTACAGAAAGTATGAACTTTAATAATCTAAACTAAGAACTTTTACTAATACTTAAACCTAAATGGTATCTAATCCATAAAGTTTTTTATCTAATTCAGCAGAAATTTAAATTATTTGTTATATTATCTTTTAATATGTTTGCCATTATCATTATCTCCATTCTCATAATTTTTTTAAATTAATAATTTAAAAATAAGCGTAAATGGCTGCATAGATTTGTAGGACTATGTTAGTTTAAGTTGTGTTAATTTCAGGTTATTTGTTTCATAATTGAAACCATGCTGGTGGAAAGATGTATGGGTGTGTTATGTCAATGTAATCTGGGCAGGTGCATTGGATTCAGATTCCCTTGAGCCATGTTAGCATATAGGGCCTTGTACCCAATTGAATGCATGGCCCAATAGCCATCACATTGCCAATGGTTATAGATGTATTTTATATGCCATTGATCTTCTTATGCATTAGTTGGTGACAGTAAGATGGCAAAGACTGCAATTCTCTATTATGGAGTATGTCTAATATATATTTCAAATGATTATTTTCCCAAACAAATGCACATTCCTGTACTGTATGAGAGTCACTCTTTCTTTAATGATATCATGCTACAGATGCACATTCCTGTCAGCATGATTTTTTATATGCTAACATTCTCATTTTGCATTGATCACATCAGTATATCAGTAAGCTGGCATTAGTTTAGATGTGGACATGTAGCCTGGAGTTAAAAAAAGCAAGTTAGTTAAATGCATCCATCTATGCATATACATACATTAAATATATTTAATCGAAATATAAGTTTCAGATTTTTTTAAATGTGTGTGTGTGTGTGTGTATTTTATGACAATGTTCTGATTAATTAAATTTTGGCAGTCACTTATTTTTATATATTTTCATTAATAATATTTTTTAAAATCAAGAGTAAGAAAAATTGTAAATAGACAGCATGATATTATAAGCTCACCTCTTCTAAGAGTTTGCGATTGGGGCTTTCGGCTCGACAAAAGAGTAACCTCACCCATAAGTATCTGCCATGTTTATAATTTTTCTAGTTTGGAATAGCCTAGTGGCATCCTTTAGTTTTCTGAGGTTTCATAAACTGCTACAATATATATATATATATATATATATATATATATATATATATATATATATATATATATATATACCAAAATTTGATGTAATTTCAGTATTTGAGATAAAATCAAGCATGACAAAAGTTTTCTGAATAGTTTTAATAAATAGGCATTAAGCTTTAAGTATTGAAATAGTTGCTATAATAGTGAAATGTTAATGCAAGGAATGTGTTATTATTTCTATATAAATTAACAAATTAATCCTATTTGTTTAAGATAGACACGTAAATAATAAAATTTATCAACATAATAAAATTGTTTCTTTATTCTGTGTATTTCCATTTACCATATTTGTCGGTAGTCAGTTATAAACATTATAAACACATATTTAATGTTCTAAGTAGGTATGTTGTTATGTTATGTTATATGTGTAATATTTAAATGGGAATTATATATTTAAAGTATATATTTCCAATGCAATATTGTGAGAATGTACTGTAAATTGTTTTGACTTGTGTTAAATTAAAGAGTATCTGTTATGTTTATAAAGTGTAAATATTATTCTTATATGTAGTCATTATGAAATATTTATTTTATAATTATTGTAAAATAAATTTTGTTTTGGAACATAGGATGAATGAATGAAACCTTGGGTTTAGTGATTAATATGACATCAATTATGCAAGATTGCAAATAAGATTGAACAATTCGAATTTTTTCTCTAACATCTTGACCTCCATTGAAACAAATCCAGTTTTTTATATATTATATTTTTATTTTATAAGTATCTGCTTAATAATTATGAACTAATGGAGTAGAAGAAATTGTATTTTTCTGGGAGTCTAGGCTAGTATCCTGAGTACTTGTTAAAAGAAAGAGAAAGGAATTCATAGCATCCAAATTGATCTTAATATTTTTCTATGGAAGTCGGATTGACACTATAAGCAAAATGTTTTAATTATGAAATATCAAAATTGATAATATATTGATGTATATAAGAATTATTTCTATGTAGGACATCATTTTATAATGCCAATGCAGTATTTTAACATTAGATTAAAGCCAATTTATTTCTATATTACATACATTGAAAATGGAAAGCAGCATCTACTTATTTATAATGTTATTACAACACTAAATGTTTTTAAATAGAGGATAAAAGAATTCAATATTTCAAGAGTTTTAAAATCTGACAAATATACTTTATTTTTGAATAATTATTATAATGCATTTCACTTTGTTTGGCTTGACGGACATCATTGAATTATCTAAATCTCACGGGAATAAGCATTTGAACTATTATTTTTTTTGGAGTATTTTCTAGAAGGACAGTCTTTAGGTCATATATTAATATGTTTTATTTATACATTTATTTGTATTATATTTTATTAATATTATTGATTACAATATTATAAGTTAGTTGATTGTTGATTTTTATATGTGAAATAGAAGAAAGATAAGTTCAGTTTAAATTTAAAGTATATATCCATATGATTATTCGTTGACCATAAATTATTTTAATATACTGTGCTGCTCAAATCATGTTGATCCATCTAACATGAGCTGGAACTCAAAAATTGTACTTCAAACCCAGTCAACCCTGAGATTTAGCTCACAGACCAACCTGAATTCGAACCCATTACATAAGCTCTAGATCAAACACCTAATAGATAACATAACAATGATGGCACATGAGAATTAATTCTTAAGTCCAGCCCACTAGCAGAGCGGAGAAGACAATGAGACATCTATTAACTATGAATTAACTAAAATATGTATACACATGGCTGTACATTTGGAAGTGGAGAAAAAAGGAATTCGAACTCCACAAACAAGTTAGACAATAAAAAATATAGTTTAATATAATGAAAAATTATTACATATTATGACTTAATTATATACATTTATATGTGCATGAATGAACAAGTGGTCTACCAAATGGTAGATAATTACAGATTGGAGTTTACGCAAAGGGTTCTCATATGCTCTTTTATTAACTAAATAGTATATATAATTTAACACACATCTTTGGTGGGTATGATATTAAGATGCCAATCAATTATAAAAAAATGATTACATAAGCTTGCCATTAACGCTTTTATATACGGTTCTGAAACATGTTGATTAACAATTTTGGGGAGCATTCTGAGATTCATTATATATATAAGAAAACTATTTTCACATCGTTGAGGTCATGAAAATAAACAAAATACATTTGAAAGATTATATTTGAATCTATGACAAAATATTTATTGAAAAATTCTTTTACTCAACATTTAGAAGACAGAACGCTTGATTTTCCCCAAGGCAGATACTGTTAAATATAGAAATACTAAAGTACAATGGTGGGATTGTATAAGACTGAAATAACCATATAATTCCATAATTAAAACAATTCCTCTTTTCTTTACAAAAACTTTATTTGTTGTATATACATATATCCATTTGTTCCAACGTTTCAACTATTTTTACTTTATAGTCATTTTCAAGGATATATGTATATACAACAAATAAAGTTTTTGTAAAGAAAAGAGGAAGTGTTTTAATTATGGAATTATATGATTATATGTAATGTATATTTTGAAAAGAAAAAAGGATTGAGTGGTGACTAGAAACAGAAGACTGAAATAACATTATTAATTAATAAAATTAGTAATACTCGGCATTTTATATATATATTTAAGCAGAATGCAATTTTAATATTATAACATCAAAACTGGGTCATGAAGCAAAAGAAATAGTAATACGAAGAAGTTTGTGGTACAGACATCAGCAAAGAAATAAGAGGAAATGCTTCTGGATAAAAACAAAGTCTAAGACCCTCTTCTTGGGAAGTGCTTAGAGAAAGGTGGGTAAGGCATGCCATGGACATCACCGATGTGCAGAGGCCTTTTATACGAAGAAAGTAGTCCTGAGAAGGTCAAGTATCCACTGGACAAAGCTAGAGAAGATATCTAATGGGTTCCATCTTGTCGCAACCCTTAGATTAGAAGCACATAATATATATATATATATATATATATATTCATGAAAATATGTGGAATGTCAGTAACACAGTATGAAAATATGTCACTAACGACATTGAATATGATTTACTGCTTTAAAATAAATGACCCTTGTTTGAATGCCATAATTTATATAAATAATATGCTATGCCACCAGAATATATATAGGGAGATACAGATTTCATTTAATAAAATATACGTTAACATTTGAACACCCCCCTACTTTTTTGCTATATTAAAATTATTTAATTCCATCTTCATGGATTTTATAATAACTGGAATATTTAAACATATGATATTTTAAAAGTATGGAAAAATAAAAGAAAGCTGGCAGTTATAGAAAACAACTAATAGGTCACCTGTTCAGAAATGAATAAATAACATTTATAAAATAAATAAAGTTTCAGAGCATTAATTAGCCTGAGTTATGGACTCACCCTGGGCAGAATTCAGAGTAAAACAAATAAATTTTTATACTAAAATGAACCTAAAATGTTGATTCATAAAAACAAACTGGCAAACATATTAATTTAGCATCCATTATATTTTATGGAGATGTTAATCGCTGTACTTCATGGAGGTTTAGTTAAAAAAGAAGAAAAGATTTTTAGAAGTTAAGCTCACCAGGTTGCTCAAGATTGGCATATTAATAATAAGTAAATTAGATATAGAAAATCAAGTAATAAATACATATAAATAAATGACTGCACCAAAGTTAAAAAAGGTAGAGCATATGAGAATGAGATTTATAGAAATTATTTAAGATCAAATTACATTTACATTAAAAAAAGTTAAATAATAAATTAGGAGATATCTTGACAGATTAGTTAGGCTAGAATTAGTTTCAGGTAGCATGAAAATTTACCTTTTATCATTTTAAGAGTCCATATTAAAAAGTCCAGTTCATGCATGGCAGTTCTTATGTGACAGCCAGATTCTATTTAGCATTCCAGATTTTATTCTTTAGACTTTTCCTTCATTTCAGAGCAGCAGTTAGATGGTACATTAGCAGGAAAAAAACTCACAAGGGTCAAAAAGATGATTGGCATCTACTCCATCATTATCTTAGATTTCAAAGTTGCATGGATTATTGATGGCAACAGTTCTCTCAGTAGTAACTATACCCATTGGTTGTCAAAATTGGTCCATTTACATACTGCTCAGGTATTTCTGGAAAGCTTTCAGTTTCTTATTTCTAGCTCTAAATCTATTCTCTAATCTAAAAAAAAATTCTTACTTTTTCTTTATCCAATGTTTTTAAAGATGCAATCATAAGATAATGTCCAAAAATAAATTCAAATTTATTTCCAGATTAGAAATAGATTTGACAAAAATGTTTATAACAAAATTACAATCGTTAATCTTAATGCCCATTTTATTTTAAGTAAAAACTTTAATTAAAAATTCCTTCCCAAGATTAAAACAATATTATATTTACAACCCTTTAATTATTTTTGGACAATTAATGGTTGCATCTTCCATCTTGGATTTTATAAAATATAGAGTTTAATAGGAAAAACAATTTAAAAAGAAAAAGTTTTATAAATGATGTATGATAAAATATTTTAAAAATCAATATTTTGTTAGTATTTTTGTTCCTATAATATATATATTTAAGCCACACCTATGTATTTTTACTGTGAAGAAAAGAATTAATATTACAATAAAAAACAAATCACCCCCTTATCCATTAATTCTAATGGAACCAATCTTATTGGCTTTCCAATGATGCAGCACATCAGCAAACAATTCTGCCAATTAATGCAAAAAGATGGAGCTCCTCCTATAAACAGCTGGTTGGATGCTGGTGACCCCGGCGAACATGGCATCACAGAAATCCAAATCAAAAAGAAGCTAACATCTCTCCCTGACGGCATTCATCCTGGCCTTCACGGCATCCCAAATTTCCTTCTCAAACACCTCAGTCAATTCACTGTGCCAATTATTAAAAAAATGATTGATCACCTAGCCTCCGGCAACAGAAACATAACAGATCTTTACCCAGTGGCACTCGTGCCTTTTATTAAAAAAGCAAAACCACTAAACGACATTAACAGTATCTGGCCAATTTCCATGACCCCATTGCTTATCAAGATAATTGAGTCAGTCATTAAAGATCAAATCCAAACTCAAATTCTTAGCCATATCTCATCAAACCAATACGGAAAAAAGGGATCATCAACCTCACATGCTATGTCTAATGTAACTGCACTGTTCAATTACATCAGAGGACATCGTAAATCAAAACCTATTGCTGTCCAGCTGGATGTTGCGGCAGCATTTGATTCAGTCCAGATAAACATCCTCCTGGATATTCTGTTGGAATGCGACATTCCAGCCGGGATTGTACAGATGGTCAGCAATCTGCTCAACAACAGAGAGATTTTTCTCTCTCTTGATGGCAAGATCACACCAGGCTTCAAGCCATACAAGTCAATCCCTCAAGGATCCCCACTCAGTGCCCTTTTCTTCACAGCATACATCAACCCTCTTCTGATGGATATAGAAAAAAACATCCCTGGAATTTTCCTTCCCTCTCTCAATAAAAACTTCAATGTATTTGCATATATAGATGACATCATGGTTGTGCTTCCCTCCATTAAATACCTTCCCCATCTCATGAACATATTAAACAGAAATACAGTGAAACTTGGCCTACAAATAAATTTTAACAAATCTTCCATCTGGAAGATAATGTCTGGTAAACAAATTAACTCTCCCTTTTTTGCAAAACCCCAAAGATACCTAGGTTTCCCAATCTACAAAACTCCAACTGCAATCGCAAGAGAGATTCAAGATGCAATCCTCCATTCAACTGAAGCCATCACCACTTCCCTCTCTAGAGTATATCTTTCATTATATGGAAAGGTTGGCCTCCTCAACATGATCATAATGCCAAAAATCTCATATTACCTTCCATTCGTTAAAATGTCTAAACAGTTTCAAAATAAAATTAACCGATTATGCACCAAACTTCTCTGGAGAGGAAGGACAGTTGCTATTAGCTTGCAAGGTATCCAACGACCATGCAGGTTCAATGGAATGTCATTCCACTCAATACAAGCAATAATTTTACAGAAAACACACAACACTCTACATAATCTGATCCTCTCCTGCGGATACTCTAACATTATTAAAAAAATTACACCGACAGATCATCCTCCACCCTTTTCCAGTTCATGGATAGCATCCCTAATACAACACCTACAACTTTATAACCTGATAATACTGTTTAACCTTAACCAAAAAATCACCTTATGGGAAGCATACAATATAATCAACTATAATCAACAACCCATTAAAACCAGCCTAAAAGTAACCAACCGAAGACTCATTACACTCTTCAAAAGATGGAGTCTGGAACCCAAATTCCTTGACTTCATCATTAAAATAAATCTTAATGCACTACCCACGAATTGGTTTCTTTATCACTGAAGAGGTTTTACCAGCATTGACCCTATATGTGGTCTGTGTGCTCGTGAAGATGAAACCATAGACCATATTATACACCGGTGCCCAAGACTTAAAACTCTGAAAGATATAATTATAATCAATTCCAACATAAGACCTGATATGATTTTCTCACTTGAAAATGCCATTCATAATGGATTTTTTTCAATAATAAAGCTTTCTACCTTTGTCCTTTATTCCATATGGATAGTGAGATGCAACAATCTCATGGAATTACCCCCACCACAAATCATACCATTGTTTTATCAAACGCTCAAAAAAAATCAAGAAACGTGACCAGCTCCTTGCCTCCAGTAAAGTCTTTGCTGACACCTGGTCTTTAATTGCTCTTTCCTTTTCCTGATTATCAATTCCCACCTACCCAGCATTATAGAATAGTCAATTATAAAAGAAAATATTCATGTTCATATTAAAAATGCTAATACCATTAAACAAGTTCTTAGAATCTCTTCACTATACCTAACCACATAAGAGTATAAGAATTGTGCTCTCATAACATAATCTAGCCAGATGACAAATAGAACATCACATAATCATATTATTGTACAATTTATTCATTTATTTATCCTTTATTAGTATGTAATCACTATTTATTGTTAATAAAATTTTTATTGAAATGAAAAGAATTAATAAAAAAGAATTAATAATAATAAATATTAACAAATTAAACTTTATAAACTTTAGGCGTGCATCTCAAATATATACATAAAGTATATATACATGACTAAAGGAGTGAGATGGAATATAGGGTTTAAACATAGGTTAGTAGATATAACTATGAAGCTCAATCTTAAGCTAAGATTGACTGCTTCAATACATATTGTGAATATTGAAGGATTGGAACAATTGTAATGCAATAATCATTTATTAATATTATATGTTGAAAATAAATTTAACGAATAAACTTACTTTTTAATACAATCCATCCTGATAAATTATTATATTGTGAATAGCATTTAATTAGCATTAGCCTTATTGTATTTTAAATTGTGTGTGTGCAACATCATTTTTGTCTTACATAAATTTTAAATGTCATATAATAAACATTAAAATACACAATTTTATGCAGTTTAAGTATCTATTTTTATAGTTATTAATTAAGACAAAGTATATATTTTACAAAACTTAATATTAATTAAGACAAAGTATATATTTCACCAAACTTAATCATGTATGTCAAAAATGTTTATTATTTATTCATTTGTCCTTTTTATATTTATTGTGAATAAATATGAGTTCTATTAAACAAATAAATATGCTCCAGTCTGTTCAGTTATTAATACTAACTTCTTCGTTAATAATATTTTAGTACATAGTGCCTATGTCTTGATTTCCATTTTATATTTTATAATAAATAATCATAAAGTAATCCCAGAATGACACAAATTTACATGATTGGATTGGTAAGTGTATATTGTACTGGTCAGAATTTTATGTTCATCTAACAAGATTTAGAATGTAAGCAAAAGTTTCCTGAATCCACTAATGCCTGAGATACACAAGTCAGAAATACTTATGGATTCTGCCCTGATTATCCTTCTCTAAAACTATAACATCTTGAACAACATTTTTGATGATAACAGATGAATTTTATTTATTCCTGTCCCAGAAGAACAGCAGAGAATCATGAGATCTACAGGAAAATTACTTTGAATTTGAAGATTATGAAAAAGCATTTGCTTCTATAACAATATTCACAATAACTAAAGAACCGGATCGTCAAAATATAGATCTGGGGATATTGTCATTTTCAGATGATTTATCAAAATGCAATAGCAACGTTTAGATTTATTATACATATATGTATCAGATAGTATGGTCATTATCATGTGTCTGTATGAATGTCTGTCAGTTAGCTATCTGTCTATCTGTCTGTCTATCTATCTATCTATCTATCTATCTATCTATCTATCTATCTATCTATCTATCTATCTGTCTGTCTGTCTGTCTGTCTGTCTGTCTGTCTGTCTGTCTGTCTATCTATCTATCTATCTATCTATCTATCTATCTATCTATCTATCTATCTATCTATCTATCTATCTATCTATCTATCTATACATTCATCCATCTATCTATCTATCTATCTATCTATCTATCTATCTATCTATCTATCTATCTATCTATCTATCTATCTATCTATCTATCTATCTATCTATCTATCTATCTATCTATCTATCTATCTATCTATCTATCTATCTACCAACATGCAAGCAACAGTTGTCTGTGATTTATTATAAGTATTTCTATCTATCTATCTATCTATCTATCTATCTATCTATCTATCTATCTATCTATCTGTCTGTCTGTCTGTCTGTCTGTCTGTCTGTCTGTCTGTCTGTCTGTCTGTCTGTCTGTCTATCTATCTATCTATCTATCTATCTATCTATCTATCTATCTATCTATCTATCTATCTATCTATCTATCTATCTATCTATCTATCTATCTATCTATCTATCTATCTATCTATCTATCTATCTATCTATCTATCTATCTATCTATCTATCTATCTATCTATCTATCTATCTATCTATCTATCTATCTATCTATCTATCTATCTATCTATCTATCTATCTATCTATCTATCTATCTATCTATCTATCTATCTATCTATCTATCTATCTATCTATCTATCTATCTATCTATCTATCTATCTATCTATCTATCTATCTACCTATCCACCTACCTACATACCTACCTACCTTCCTACCTACTAAGAAAACACACAAGCAACAATTGACTGTGATTTATTATAAGGATTTTTTTTATGTTTATTGAAATGAGCTTTTTAAACACTTATGTGTATATTTTTATTTAAGGTGATATAAGGAAAGAAACAGCAACATCATCTGTTACAGGTAATCTTTTTTGTTCTGGTGTACTAATTATTTAGATATAAAATTTTAGATTTTTAAAAGGAAAGCAAACTTATCATGTAAAACAAAACCACAAAATCCCCCCCCCCCCCAAAAAAAAAACAACAACCCACAGTTGATAGTATCTAACTAAAACAAATGGAAGTCAGAAGTTTTATATCTAGCTTATTTATGAATGAAGATTGATTATACAGTGTATGCATAGTAAGAGTCGGTGATCTTAGTATTAATGCTGGTGAACTATTGCCGTATTATGGAATTGGGTTGTTTGTTGATGAAATTTTAAATAAATAAATAATATTTGACCTGACTATAGTTACAAAATAACGTTGTTCAGAGAAATGTCAATGACAGGTACACAGTAGTGTGTATAGAAATTTTATAAAAAAAATTGTACCTATAAAAAAGGAAATATGTAAATGATTTTATTCAAGTTACTTACAATTGTTTCACTGATGAGCTATATCGGAAGACTTATAAATAAGAGAAAAAATATTAAAGCATCTCTGCTCTAAAGGGTGCTTGGTACTAGTTTGAATATAAAATAACTTTAGTTTCTCCTCTTTCTTCTTTATTTAAAAATCATTTTTTATTATTATAAATCACACACCATGTATAGAATTATTAAGGTAATTAAAATATTGAGACTTAAGTCTATCAAAGTTATGTAGTTTATCAAATCTGTAACTGGTCTTTGAGGGTGTTTTATATCCATAATTTTACTTTTATGCATAATATTTATATAAAAAATGAAATGAAAATATTTGCTATAGAATAATTATTTGAACAATAATAAAATAATAAAGTATAAAAACAGAATACTTTCAGCTATTTATATTATCATTTTAAAAAATATTCTGAGTTAAAAATGGAGATGTAAATGACTGAAAGTACTTTTATTTTTTTATGATTATTATTATGAATATTTGATAGCATCATTATTAAACACAGACACACACACACGCACACACACACACACACACATATATATATATAGTATAGATCCTCACTGACATTAGGAACATGGTTAGTTGAGGGCACTACTAGACTACTTAATGAAGCTAGAAAATTTATTTGGGGTGACCAAATATTCACTAATGATGATGAGGATTCTGACAGAAAATGAATTACCTGTCCCTGACACTATCTTAGCTTAGTGTATGAGACTCTGAATTATTAAACAATTGATAGATAGACATAGTAAACATACATAAGCCAATTTAATTTAATAGATATAATAATAGTAAAGTTTATTAAAATAAAATAAACCTATCATAACATTAATTAATATTGCATCTATGAATGTCTTAAGACAGTATTTGATTCTTGGCAGCTTTGCCAGTTAAGTTGCTTTACTCAATTTCTTCAATAACTAAAATCATCTTTTAACAGCGTTTATAACATAGGACATATAATATATATAAGAAAGACATCTCATTGAACACTTATGCATATAGGCACATGATAAAGATGTGTGTGTGTATGTTACAATATAATACCACCTAAAGATTATATTAAACTAATAAGATTATTGAACATTAGAGAGGCATGACATGTTAATACTAAGCTTACCATGGAAAAACAAGCTAGTGATAATTGGATGAGTTGTAGTCCAGTTTAAAAGAATATGAGCAAGACCAAAATGTTACAACCAGGGGCACTAATGAATTCATCAATATATAGAAAAACTAATATACAAAGAGGGCATGTTGACTACATGAAAGACAGGCAATGTCAGAGTGAGTTGACTGTGATGAAGGCTGTAGACAGTCTGGGCGACCAGAAGAATTATACTAATAATATTGATCAAGTAGATACTTAACTATCTCATTGAAGGAAAGAAGAGACCTATAAAATAACAGTGGTATTCATATGGATGAGTTGTAAGTCCACACACACAAGTAGATGAATACTTTTTATATAATAGCATATTATATGCAAGCATTAAAGCAGCAGTTCTTAATCTGTGGGTTGTAACCCTTTTAAGGGTCAAACAACCTTTTTATAGGGGTCACCCACAACTAGATATGCCCACATTCAAGCATTTGGTGTGAGGTCATTATCACACCAACTCCATTACATACATCTCATACAATTACAGTTTATGGGATAGGTTAATACCATCATGTACTTATGCAGACCAGTCACATATAGGTAGAGAGCAGCTACTGTTTTAAAAGCAGCTAATATGTTGAAGGCAACAGTATTGGAAATAAAATGACACTTCATGAATTATAATTACTGGCTAAATTTAAAATCAAAACTACTGGAAGAGATATCTGTAACATGAAAACTTAATCTGAATGCTGATCAGTTTTTTATATTCAGTTGTGGTTAATGTGAATACTGTATCTTTATGATATTACCAGATATAAAAAACAATAGCATCAAAAATGGTAAATCATAGGAAACATTAACAAACTGTATTGACTGAACTATGTTGTGTATCATCTTTTGTATTATTGAAGTTATTGTTATATATTATTTTCATTAGCAAATCATCCCATGACAATGGATCATGTAGAGAAGAATGTTAAGAAAAGAAAATATAGTAAGGATTTTTTTCAGTATTTTTTTACGTCAATAATTACAGTACTAATTGAGAAACTGCAATGTGTTATTTGTTTAGAAGTTCTATTAGCTGAATCTATGAAGCCGAACAAACTAAAACACCATTTTGATAGCAAGCATCCAAGCTTTGCCAGAAAGGATACAAACTATTTTAGAAACAAAGCTGATGGACTAAAAAAAGTCAAATTTGATACTGGTGGCAAATACTACAAACAAAACATAGCAGCCATTGAAACTTCATATTTGTTGGCACTTAGAATCACCAGAGCTACAAAACTATCTAATGACACTATTCATAGAAGAATACATGATATATCTGCTGATATTCTTGATCAGATAATCCAATAAATTAAATCTGCACCACTTCCAATATTTAGTATCCAGCTTGATTGAACTACAGATGTTGCAAATTGCTCACAGTTACTGTTTTATGTAAGGTATATTATACATTTATTTAAATGCACATTGATTATGTAAATAATATTTATTAAGGCTTTTAACCTCAAGAGTATGCACATGAAAATGCGAAGGTAGGGACCTCTACAGGTCCCACAGCCTTAGTAAATATTACCTACATAAGGTATATTAATGATGGTGACTTTAAAAATGAATTTCTTTTTTGCAAACCTCTTGAAATAAAAACTACTGCATGTGATGTGGTTCATTTCTGAAAGAACATAAGATCTCATGTGGAAAAGTTTGTGGTGTTTGCACAGATGGTGCTCTAGCAATGCTAGAATGTCAATCTGGATTTCAAAGTTTGGTACTGAATGGGTAACCAAAAGTCATTGGAACTTACTGTATGATTCATTGGCAAATATTAGCAACAAAGATGCCACAAAAGTTACAATAAATAATGAAAAGCATCATAAGTTGTGTCAATTTTATAAAAGTGAGCCCTTTAAATAGTCGACTGTTTTTGCAACTGTGCAATGAGTTCGATGCTCTAAACAATGTTCTGCTATTTCTCTCTGAAATAGGATGATGGTCGAGAGAAAAGGTTTTGAAATGGATTTTTGAGCTATGTGATGAACTCAAAATGTTTTTTAATCAGAAAGCAAGATGGCAGTTTGAAGAAGATTTTTGGTGACAAAAATGAACTGCAGATAATATCTTACTTGGTTGATATCTTTGCCATCTTGAATGAGTTAAATTTATCACTGCAAAGACCAAATGCAATATGCCTCAATTTGTCTGAAAATATCCGATAATTCCAAATGAAACTTCAGGTTTGTCAAAAAAAATTGGATGAAAATAAAATTGACATCTTTCCTACTTTATCTGCTTTCTTTGAAGAACATATCATTGAACCAGACAAAAAGATTACAATGATAATTTCTTTGAAAAAATACTTGCTCATGGTTGCAGATGAAATTTCATTGTATTTTCCAAATCTACCTGATACCCTATTTGCACTTTTCAGAAGCCCATTCACAGTCAAAGTTGAAGTTGTTTCCAAGACAGCACAAAAAGAGTTTATTAAACTTATTAGTAATGATAGGGCAAGAACGTTTTTTTACAATGCCAGTTACAAAATTCTGGATCAAGCATTTGGAGTTATATCCTGCTCTGTCTGAAATAGTGTTACACCTCCTTCTTCCATTTCCAACAACATATCTTTGTGAAACAGGTTTTTCCAGTTTATTGCTTATAAAGTCTAAATACAGAAGTAGACTTGTTATGGAACATAAACAGCATTGGGCTCTTGAAAAGTCTGCACCAAGAATTTCTGATCTGGTGAGAAAGAAGCAATCTCAACCTTCACACTGACCTTGTTCTTTTATGCATACTGTCTCAAAATATAGCAATGTACTTTGTTGTTGTTATATTAAGACTATTACTATCCTTCAAAAAAATTTCATTTACTTATAATTAGAAATAAATATTTCACAATGTAACATTACATATTGTTTTTGTGATTAATCTATATGCTTTACTTATGTTCAATTTGTAATAATGAAAATATATTCTGCATATCAGATATTTGCATTACAAAAAACTTATGTTCTAAATATTCAAAGAGAAAAGGAGAGCAGGATCAATAATACTAATTCTAAAATCACGATTTTATTTAAACTATCAAAATCTCCAATAGAAGATAAGAAAAAATGTTTTTTATAATTATTTTTTTTCTAAATACAATAAATTAAAGCATACAGTAAAAAGTTAAACATTCATATATGACTTATATATATCATCATCACTGTCAACCATTGTCAATTACTGCAGGATGAAGGTCTCTCCATGTTCAATCCATCTTCTCTGATATCTAGTCTCTCTTCTCCAAATCACCCCTGCACACTTTTTATTTCATTCATCCATCTCACATGTAGTCTCTTTCTGGGTTTTTTACAATCCCTTAGAATCCAATTTAAGATTTTAATAGTCCAAATATTATCTCTTGTAGCAATATGTCCAGCCCAACTTCAGTTTTTTAATTCTTTCAATGATGTCAGAAATATAGTTTGTTCTCTTATCCATATATTGGGTTTTAAATCGCTTCTTGTTATTCATAATATGCTTCTCCCCATACTTCTTTGAGTGGTCTGAATTGTTCTTTTATTAAGTGTCCAAGTCTCATATCCACAAGTAAGAACTGGCAAAACACATTTATTAAAAACCTTCCTTTTCAAACACATAGGTATATTTCATTTTAATATTAAGTTATTTCTACCAAAAACGCTCCAACAAAGTTTAATTCTATAATTAATTTCATCCATTATGTTTCCATCTGTAGTAATAATCTGACCAAGGTATTTGTAGTTGTTAACTTCTTCTACTCATCATAATCAATCTATTTTTATCTTTTGAGAAAATCCATTGAACATTACATTAATCTTTTTATCATCTACCTTTAGTCCTATTTTCTTACTTTCATCTGATAATTTCTGCAACATTTACTGAAGCTCTAAAACATTGTTTGCAAAAACAACTATATCATCTGAAAAATCCAAATGACTTAAACAATTTCTCTTTACTTTTACTCCTTTAGTTTCCCATTTTAATCCACAAAATACTTTTTGCAGCACTATAAAACGTTTTGGAGATATGGAGTCACCTTGTCTGACACCCTTCTCAATGTTAATCTTTCTAGTATCATTATGTAATATAATGATTGCTGTTGCATTTTTATAAATATTCTTCAGAATATGACAATATCATGGGTCTACACCTTGCCAATCCAATTCTTTAACCACTGAAGAAATATTTATAGAATCGAATGCTTTTTCACAATCTACAAATTCAAAGCATAATGACATTTCATATTCATTTGTCCTTTCTATAACTTCTCTCAACTGTATTAAAATCACTTTTAAATCCAGCTTGCTCTCTTGGTTGGTTGAAATTCAATGTTCTCTGTAGATGAGTTATAATTATCTTTATAAAAATTTTGTATTAAACTGACAAAAGTCTCATAGGTCTGTAATTTGCAATATCGTCCTTATCACCTTTTTAGATATTAATATTAAACATTTGGTATATAAGTTTGCCAAAATTCTTTCTATTTCCTCACCTGCTTCTTTTAATATATTGATTATAATTCCATCATTGGAGCTTTTCCTTTGATCATAGATTTAATTACATACCTCACTTCTTCATTTAAAATATACACATGCAGTATTAAGTAACAGATGCAAAAAACAGAAAAATACATTTAAATCTAATATTAAAGTCAGTACAACAAATAATGTGCATTTACAAAAGGAAAACACTTATAACAATCCCTGGCTTATTTTAATATATATAAAAGTTTATATTACAAGCCCATCAAGGTTGTTGTATTAGCTTTTGCAATTTCATTGAAGTGATAGCTACCTTGGTCCATTTTTTAGTTTTTGTTGTCCAGATGGTCAGTTGAGACTATTTTTTTGTATGTTGGGTTTAGGAAGTCAGCTTTCGAGTGATTTATAATTTCACTACATGTTGGAGCATAAAATTGAACTTAGTGCACAGAGTTCATCATGGTGAGGTGCCTATCCCAGCATATTTTAAAGAATACCACTAGAAAAAATTGATTTGCTCATTGTACTGCTGCAAACAACTTGTCAAGAATTTTATGCAGAACATCACTAATTTTAATGGAGATAGCAAGAGTTTGGCTTATTGCACAGAACAATCAATGAACGCTTGTAATAAATGAATAGCTTGAATAAAGTAGATAGATTGAGTTAATAAATGAATAGAAAGGCTCAAAACCAAAAGAACCAAATAATGCCTCTAGACACAAAAATCTAACAATCTCTTCTGACAATACAGATGATGCACCTCTCATCATGGATCATCAAGACCATAACAATGCACTCGGAACCCCAAGACCTCTAAGATTAAAACCTGCGGTTTCTAACACTAAATCTATAATGGACGCATCGAAACTATCAATATCCTATACAAATTCATCCCATATGAAAGCTCCCACACCTACAAAAAATAGATCTTCACCACCCATCTCTGACTATGTCTCAGACATGGATCTCAACCTACCCCCTAATGCTAATAATAAACAAAAATCTTCCAAACTTTCAAAGGCCTACTCTGAAGAAGAGGACTCACACCTATCTCTTGCTTCCGAGCCAAACTACCTAAAGTTTTCCTTTCCCTACAGTGTAAATTCTATTCTGGAAAAAAACAAGAGGAAGGTACAAAGCACACCAAAAAACTCTCTCAGTCATGAATCACACAATGAAACTGAGCTCTTTCAAGCTGATTTCCACAGGCCATCCTTGCCAGATCAGAAATTCAGTGATCACAAGGACCATTACAACCTTCAATCAAAGATTCTGCTGGCGGTAAAACCAAGCAGCAATAATCTTTATGGATAGGATCAAGTGCCAAATCATTGGTCTTAACATCAGGGGAATTAATTCTACTGACCGTTTATATGCAATTAGGCATTTTTTCTTCTTACATCTCCTCATATTTTATTCTTAGGAGAGACCAAATATCACCTAAACTCCAACCCTCACATAATTCTCGAACTTTCAAAACTGGGATTCACTCTTCTGTCTACTAATACATCAGCTGCTGGAGGGGTAGGAATCATCATTAATAACAGGAAACCACCTTCTTCCTATAAAGTGCTTTACCATGATGCCAATCTCATTGCAATCAAGCTTATATACCAATCTAGTGAATTCATTGCAATATATGTATACTGCCAGAACAACCCATTGACTTATTCTAGAATAATACACACCATAAATCTCATCACTGCAAACAACACAGGCCCTACAATCCTCTTGGGGGACTTCAACCTGCAATATGATGTGTTCACATGGAAATACCTCCATCTCTTAGCCAGGGGATTCATAAATGGCAGAGGTTTCTTCCCTGTGGATGCATACTCATTCTATACGAAGAGCTCTAGAACACTGATTGACCTAATGTTTTACACCTCAGAGCTGCACTATGGTTTGGAAGCCAAGCTTCAACCCGTTCCCTTCTCAGACCATCTTGCCCTGATAGCGTCTCTAGATCTGGACTCCTACACTCCCTTAGACTACAATACAACAATCAGAATCATAACTAAAGCTACTGCCATGGAAGCTGTCTTCTCAGATGCCTACATACTCTTTGAAAAAATTGACATTCTTAACATAAATCCTGAGGAAGCCTGGTTCGCCTTCACAGGCATCCTCCAACCATAATCATACAGCACACCAAAAAACATAAAGGGTCAACAACCCTGATGAATGAGCTTGATTTGCTTCACCATAGGATTAAAAATTTCTCAAGTGATGGTACTACAGACAACCTCCTATTACTTAAAACACAGTACAAGCAGAAACAAGCTGCGATTGCTGAAATAATAGCAACAAAGAATGCTAGGTTATACTTACCTGGCCAACACTGCTGGACACGTGGCTATCTCAGATGGGCTCTAGGGGCAAGGAAGAAACAAAAAACTCCTTTGTCCCTCCTCATCGGTGGTAGCCATACCTCTGGCAACCAAATGCTCATTCAAATAGAGTCATATTTCAAAAACCGCCTATCAAACTCTGTTACCTACCCCACAAATCAGTGGCATGAGACATCACAAAACAATGAACATGGAATAACAATATCAAACATCAAAAACCGCTTGGCCGCCCTACCGTCCAATGTCCATCCAGGACTACACGGCATTCCAAAGTTCATACTTACGCACCTTGAGAATTTCACAGCTCCCATAGTATTAAAACTAATTAACCATCTTGCAAACAGCAAAAAAATCATCCCCAAACTTTATCCCATAGCGATGGTCCCCTTTGTTAAGAAAAACCGGGATGCATCTGCTCTATCTAGCATAAGACCAATCTCCATGACCCCAATCCTGTTAAAGGTCATTGAAGGTGTGATCAAGGAGAAAATACAAGATGTTATTCTGGACAACATATCCCAGTTGCAATTTGCAAAGAAGGGCTCATCCACACTCTCTGCAATCGGGGAGGTAAAAATTCTCTGTGATCATATCAGATCCAAGAATCTATACAAACCCATTGCCGTTCAGCTAGACATCTCTGAAGCATTTGATTCAGTAGATGTCAACATCCTGCTCAATTGCCTCTCAGCACTAGACATTCCTACTCAAATCATTCAGATATTGGACAATCTACTAAACAACAGATTGGTCCACATTTCCCTGAATGGTTTCTTTACAGATGGTTTTATTCCTTCAAAATCCATACCCCAAGGATCTCCACTTAGCGGTCTCCTATTTATACTCTACTTAAACCCCCTTCTTAAACAGATTGAGGCAGAACTTCCAGGAATCTATATACCCCAGCTGAAGAAACACTGTAAAGCATTTGCCTACATGGATGATGTCCTTGTCACCTTACCTTCCCAAAAATATCTAAAACCTCTCATACAAATAATCAACAAATTTTCCGAATCCTCCAAACTTTCCTTCAACCTCAACAAGTCATCGGCCTGGAAAATCAACACCGGCAAGAAGATATCATCGCCTTTCTCAGCAGACCCCCAAAACTTTTTGGGGTTTCCCATATACAAGTCACCGCAAGCCATGTCGATACAAATACAGAATTCTATCATTGAAGCCGCCACCAACACAGTTAAAAACCTTGCCAAGGTTTATTTATCACTGCAAGGGAAAATCTCTCTCCTCAATATCAAGGTAATGGCAAAGATTAGCTACTATCTACCCATAATTAACATGACAAAGGCTTTCAATACAAAAATCAACCGAATCTGTGCACGGCTGTTGTGGAATGGTAAAACAGCGGCCATAGGAATTGAACGCATGCAGCGACATAGTAAAAATAATGGTATGTCGTTGCATGCAACGTTTTCTATATATTACCAAAAGTGCCACTCTCTGATCCACATCCTACAAAAGAAATTTCCCCAGATTGTAGCGGAACAACCAGTCATTCCATCTGACAGACCTCCACCTTCAAAGATAAGCTGGCTAAATCAGATACTTGACTACCTTTTCGCTCACAATGGCCACTCTTCCCTAGTATTCAGACAAAAAATCTCCATTTGGGATGCTCATGGCCTGCTATTTCCCACACAAAACTCTACCATTCCTTACCTCGGTGGTAACAATCACGTGGTCACCAGGTTTTTCAAGCATCTCAAGCTGGAGCCAAGGTTCCTGGACTTTCTCGTAAAAATCAACCTGAATTCACTCCAGACAAACTGGTTCCTGCACTACAGGAGATTCCTCAAGAATATAGATCCTATGTGTCACAACTGCCATAGAACCTGTGAAACCTTTGATCATATGATAAATGATTGCCCAGCATATGACAAAATCAGAACTTTCATTACTTACCACTGCCACATTTCCCTGAACAAAATCTTAAATATTAAATGCTGCTTCCTGTCCAGGGATTATGTCACCACAAGACTCTCAACCTTTCTGACTTATGCCATCTGGTTGGCCAGATGTCGCAACAAGTTTACCTTTCCTCATCCCAAGCCTGAAGACACATTCATTTCCAAGCTAAAGGAATTTTGCCATAAGGACAGAATAATCTCTTCCAGATTTTTATTTGACAACACGTGGAGCCTGATTAAGCTGGATTAACAACACCAGTAACCACATCAGAACATTTGGTTGCCTGACTAACATGGATAACTATTATTTTTGATTTACAATTGTATCATTATTACATATGGTTTTTTCAATAAAATTATTTATAAATAAATGAATAGTTTCTGCTAGTTTAAAAACTTTCTGAATGAAGCAATAGATTTTGGGAAGCTTTTATACCCATTTGTTTTATTGTTCTATCACACAAATTTTTCTAGCACTTTCAAAGTTAGCATCTCAAAATAACCAGGTTTTAATCAATGATTTTTAACCAATAAAATATAATTAAATAGAACCTAAAATCAAACATTTTTACATTCCTTGATAATTAGTTTCATTAGATATTTTCTCTGAACAATGCTTAACTTTTTATTAAATAGATAAAAATTTTATTTGTAGATTATGCATTATTATACAAAGTTTTAAAATAATCTTACACATAAGATATCAGATTTATTTAAAAAGTTTTCTTTTTTTTATAAAAAAAATTGACCTTACTTTTATTAAACAAAATTATTTTAGCGATTTATGTGTGTGTATATACCTGCGGCACACCTTTCTATCACAAGTTAAATAAAAATTAACTTAGCAAAATATTTAAATTAATTTACAAACAGAAATTTTAGCTGAAATTTTCTTCTTTTATATATATATATATATATATATATATATATATATATATATATATATATATATATATATATATATATATATATATATATATATATATATATATTTTAGACAGCAAAACATCTGGCTTAATATATTAAAGCCTTCTATTTATACTGGTTTCTAATGTATATTATTTTACTTTTACACATACACATATTAATTATGTTTTAAAAAAATATGTATAAAAAGCTATATTTAAAAGTTCTTTGATATTATACTGTAAATGATTTTTTTTCTGTGCAAATGATAAAGATAATAAAAATTAACTTTAAAATAGACCAAATCTAATAGTATTTGTACATGGTCAATAAAAAGTAGTTGGAGGAAAAGAAAAAAATCATTTAATATTTTAAATATAAAATATATAAATAACATTTATGAGTAATTTATAAATGTTAAAAAACTAGTTCTAAAATTAAAATTGGAAAATAAAATACACCTGGGTCTCTTTTTATGCAGTAGCTAGGTTCTTCAGAAAACATGCATAAAAAATAGCACAAAAATACACTTGACTTATTTTGAAAAATGTTGGATACATTCTGTAATTTTCAAAAATCACATAAAAGTGAAGCAACAAGGTAAAATTACTTAAAATTTTGAATAAAAACAATAAGGAAATAAAGTATGACTAATAAAAAATTTCAAATATTTGAAAAAAATTAATACAAGACAAACTTTTTGTACCTTTTTTTATTAACTATTTAATTTTATTCAAAACAATATGTTTTTATGTGTAATTTATTTTATATTTTTTCATACATATTTTAATCATTATCACTATTTGACAATATGTGGGTTCATTTTTGAACTAGTAAGAAATCAGATTCCTCACAAGAGGAAATGCAATTAGCACCAACTTCAGTCTCATCCTGTGTTAATGGTTTTCTGTTGACAAGTGATTAAATTTTGAGATAAGGATTTTACTAAATGTTTATGAAGATTGCAATATCCAGATATACAACTATTAGCTCTTATTGGAATTTAAGAGCTCATTCATAATTCATGTCATCAAACTCTCTCTGATTTTAGCATTTTCTGATGTTCTTCTTTGTCTCACTCATCCATGTAAAATATATGATTAAATGGTTATTACTTATCCGAAAATAATAAATTTGACTTCATTTGATAGATATTTTTGTTTACTAGTGAAATAAATTTTAAATGTTCACATTTTGTTTTTATAAATATTAAATAATGAGATCGTAATCAAAACAAAAAGATTACACATCATCATTTTTAGAAAGATTATTTTCAGTTTACAAAATCAATGAATCTTCTTTATTTCTGTTATTTTTAAAAATCTGAATGAATATTTATTTATTTTTGTTATATCTAATGAAATATGTTTTAAAAGTTTAAAATTTTTGAATATTTATTGCAAAATTGTGATATTTTTATATTTTTATATTCCTAGGCATAAGTAGAGCTAAGCTTCTAAATAGCTTCAGGCCATATACACGTTAGCTGGTAATATAATGTTATATTTTTGAAAATAAAGTATTTCAAGTCAAAATAAGTTATTAATAATTTATATTTCTTGATATCTAACAAATATAGTGAAATATACACTTCTTTATCACATAAAAAGATATTAAGAAGAAACATAAATCGCATAACTTCAAAATCACATTAAAAAATCTGAACCAAAAGAGACCCAGGTGTATTTCTTTCTTTCAAAGATTTGCCACTATATCTTTTCTATATTTTGATTAGTAGAATAAAGTTAGATTTGTTCCTAAATTTAAAAGTAAAGGTTATTTGTAACATTAATATAATCACATTAATCTTTCTTTTTATTCTGATGACTTGCTATGTAAAATATGATTTGGCACTGTTTTGGATGATAACTATTTAATGTTTAAGTATTTACATTATCAGTAGATTTTACACATAAATTTTTAGAAAGATGTCTATTCTTAACAACCATAATTATAATATTAACAATGTACAATATTTGTGACATAATTTGCTATAAGTTTTATTTGATAATTAAACAAATTAACCTTATTAATGTCAACTTTCATGAAAATTGTCTAAATGAAAATGTAGTTATTAATATTATACTGATTGGCCAAGAAAATTGGCATAAATTGATGCTTTATTGAGTCCTAGCCATATCATGCATCTGAATAAAAGCAACATTGTTGATCTTAAAACTATCATTCTAAGAATAAAATTAAAGTTTCTATTACCAAATTTACCAAGAACATCATACAGATTTTTGCTTACTTTAGCATTTATATTGAAAATAGTAATTCACTTTTATAGTAGAGATATCTATGGCAAGCTTGAGAAATCAATATATATATTATATATTAATGCTATACTAAATCTCCACAATAGAGTCGGAGTATTGGTATTTTTTCAGTAAAATGTATTGGATTTGCAAATTCAAGGCTTACCACTGGATAAGGCCAATAATTAGTGAAAACCATATTACATAACACACTAATACAATAACCACAACAAATGAGATATGATAATAACATTAAAATAATTATTTCCAAACAACCAACTGTTAGGATTTTTAAAAAAATATATAAACGTAATGATTAAATAAAAAAAAAAAATTCAGATATAATGACTCAAAATAAAACAACTCATAGATTATAATTCTCGATATATAAAAAATCAGTGATAGGTAGCATATAATTTCTGAAAATAAATAAAAGGGGGTATTATATGTTTTAAAAAACATTTTTAAAGGTTAATTATTTTGTTTTAAAAAAGAAAATCATATGTCTTAACAATTAAAAAAAAAAGAAAATATATTTCTTAGAAATGAAAAGTTTTTGTTTGCAAAAAATATTAAGTGGTAATAAAAAAAAGAACAACACTAAAGCAGGTTAATTTTTAGACAATGGAAGAATATTCCATTGTTAATATGTGAATGCTAATTTTTGCTAGCAGACAAGGAAAGTAGAATTTTTATCAGCCATAACTGTTTGTTTTTTTCAGTTAGTTTAGCTCACAAATTACCAAGTATAAAAATAAAATTTATATAATTTAATTAGAATTATTTATCACGGCTAGATGTATATTTAGTTGGGAAGTTGTTTTGTCTTTCCTAAACATGTAGTCTTTATGCTGAAATGTAATGGATGTGTATTGAAAATAAGCACCTTTGGATTTATTTGCTATTATTATATTAAATAACAATTATTAATTATATAAAATAAAAGTGTCAAAGAAGGGTACTTAGATATTAGTTCAGCAATGATGAAAGTCACTGGCACAAACAAATGTGCACATTTTCAATATTCTAAAACGGAAAAGAATTAATTTTGCAATTGAAAATTACATAATATTGTAATATTATAATGAGAAAAAAGTCATTAGTCAAAATGTTGATGTTGCTGCTAATTTTATGATTTAAACTATGCTGTGATGTTATGAAAGAATGCTGGCATGAGTAATCGATGATCTAATGAAACATGTAAGTTGTGTGATTTACTGTCCATTTTTAATTCTTGCCCAAAATGAATATGTGTAATATTTTTGTTTCCCAAAATATAGCATCCGGCTATCACAAAATATCTGCACAAACAGCCATGATATCACACTTTATATATAGTTATGTCCACAGTTTAGTCAAACAATGGTGCTGTTTTATTCTGGATTGTCAAAAGAGAGTAGCCATTCATAAGAAATTTTAGTCCATTACTGCAATGATGCTAAGAAACAACATTTTGTCTATGAACAGAATTGTGCAATTAAATATATGCATATTTTTTTTGTTTAGTTACTACTGGGGAAAAAAAAATGCTTGTCAGAAGATCATTTCATTAAAAAAAATGTAAATGTATGTTGGTTTCATTTTCACTAAATGAAGTTATAGTGGCCATTTTTTAAAATAAATTCTTTTTTTATAAGTTTACATGGTGGAAGATAATTTCTCACAAAATTGTATATGTATGTTTGAAGACATTTGCATAATTTCCTGTAAATAATGTTATAGATTACCATTTTCCATATATAACTAATTGATTAATTAAGTTTGTCAATAGCTCCCATGTAGATATATTTTCAGTCCTGAGATCGCATGAATAGAAAATTGTTGGTAGAGCAATACTTATGTAACATCTCATTGCCAGACTAATACTCAAAAAGGAAATAAACAGTGAATTAATAAGAGAATACACTAAGGAAGAAGAACATGCACTCATATTAAGCACAATGAGAGGAAATTATGTGAGAAGAATCCGCTAGTTTCTATTATAAATACGTAAAGCTATTGAAATATATAAATAAAGACTGAAAACCTTAATGTACATATTAAAGATTTATTTGCTTTTCATCACTAAATAGCTCTCTACACATGACTAAAAGAAACTTAGTGTTGTTCCAGAAATCTTAAAGTTTTATGATTTGCAAGTTATGCATGAAACCATGTTACGGATGTAAATAATGGCTAGAGATGTCAATAGTAAGAGAACAGTTAATATTTTGAATGTGAAGAAAAAAGAAAAGTGCCGTATGTATGTTGAGCCCAACAGATAAATAAAACCAAAGAAAATGATGATGAGGATAAAGACAAGTGGTATAAAAGAATTTAAAACATTCATTTTAAATATTATAAAAAAATGTTATCTAAATGATTTCTTATATTCATGTTAAATAATTTATTATTTTGTGCATATATTTTATTTTATTGAGTATGTGATTATGAAAATGTAAAAGTTAAGTTGTTTATATTTATTGTTATGGTTGTAAATAACTTGATTGTTAATATTTAAAAGTATTGCTTTCTTATTATTTTCTCATGACAGGCAAGTATTTTATTTAAATAGCTAGAATACAAATATGTTGATTTAGCATTTCTAATAAAACCAGTTTAAACACTAAAGTATAAAATAGTAATATTATGTAGGGTGGATGATGATCAGGAAATTTGCTTGGATCTTCATGAAGACTTGTACTTAATGTAAGCTTTAGTATGGTCACTAGCCATGCTTGTAATAAATTAAGATAAATTTGAGGTTATAGTCACTTCATCTTGTACATGGATACCCACTGATCATTGATGAACTGATAATTATTTGTTTATAAAATAAATTTCATAACCAAATGACTGAGCAGTAATCATTCTGTCGTTCTGATACTGTTAACATATATATAATGATTAAATCAAAAAAATATCAAGCTCCAATGATTCAAAATAAGAGTTTAATTCATCGGCCAATAGGTGTTTTAAACAAGGATAAAGTTTTCACCTTTTTCAAGTTTGCCAATATTGAAAGATTTATGAAACTGAAATCGATTGCTTTTCAGACATTTTTTGAAAGCTTTTTTTATTTACAGTAGAATAATATTATGTCAGTATATTTTCAATCTCTGTTGTGTAATGATAATAATATTGAACAATTAAGTATAGATATTCCAATTATTTACACCAATCTTTGTATATATATAAATGTGTGTTATATTTATAATGTATATAATGTTTATGAAATTTATTATATTTGTATTTAAGATAATAAAACTGTTACAACTCTGGAAGAAAAAAATTCAAGGAAATTATATTAAAAGTTTTTTTTTATATTATACATTAAAAGTTATCTTTCTTAAATATAAAATTATTATTATTATAAAATTGTCAGACTCCAAAATATTAGCATAACTATAGTGATGAAAAGTATATTGGTAAACAAAAGTAAATGTGATTGACATTTGAATAATATTTTATCTGAAAATGTTTTATTGTCAGAAGAGTTTACAAAGTAATCAATCTCATAATAAGACTCATGCATATATTTACATACACATACATACTCTCTCATACCCCCCCCCCACATTATGTTTTTCATCAGCGCTTTCTTGTGAATAAAGATAAAGTCAGATTTTCAGGCAGAATGATCAAGAGTTAATATACTCCCTTGATCATTTGCTGCAAGATTATGTATATTGAAATACAGACTTATTCAAACAAGGAGTGTAAAATTTATATTAACTATGATTTTACATTGCTCATAAACAAACCCTTATAAGTTACTATATACAAAGAAAAATTAATACATTAATGCTTTTAAACTTTGCAATCTCCCAAACATAATCATATAATTTCAATATAAATAACAACACTGCAGCAAGCGATCAAGAGGGTATATCAACTCTTGATCGTGTTGTATGAATGAAATTCAGACTTTGTTTTTATTCACAAGGTAGCTTGCTGATAAAACATAGATTGGGGGGGGGTGATTTGACATTTTATATTTCAATTTTTAGCTAGCGTTATATACTGAATCTATTTCTTATACTCTCATATATATATATAAAAATAAAAAGTATATTTTATGACTAATATGTGGGTTTGACCTAATTAATACTATTGGTCATATTTCCATCTCTATATGTTCTAAGAAACAGACAAGTGAGCATTCTACAATTCCTGGACAATCTGACAAAGAGGTTGGTTCATTATTTGTAAAATTGATCGGCCTATGGATTTTATACATAGTTATTATATTGCGATGACACGAATGCACAGCATACGTGTATTACTTGCATTTATAAAAATAGGTTCTTTAAACCTGAAGTCAAATTTCACTAAGACGAAATCTTAAATTACGTGTTAATAAAATATAATTCTGAGAATAAGAGAAACGAAATAAAAGCAAAGTCAGCAATTTGACTGATAATATCTGCATAGTTAGCACAATGAAGGATATCTGGATAAATTGTACTAAAGTGCAAAAGTGGTGCAGGTTATATTTTGAACGCATTCAATTCATAGTTTTTACATTAAAATTAGAAAGATTGCCCAACGAAGAGATAATTGTAATGGGATTTCTTAATGTAGTTTAATTTGACTAGAGTTTAATGAAGTCTTCTTTAATATACAATTTCCTGTAACGTCATGTGTAGGTGTGAATTAAAATCAATATGTTAGAGTTATAGGACTTATTCACCTAAACGGTTCCTTTTATTGCAATTTTACGTTTTAACAAGGCGAATCCTCATATAAAAGTCCGACATATGCGGTTGTGTGTACATATTTATAGCATTTTTATAAATCTCAATTTTTTTTTATTTAGTTAACCTTCTGCAACATTTTTCCAATTTTTCATTTATAAATATCTATAAAGTTATAAAAATATTGTACCCATTTTTTTTATTTGGAAAGCTTTATTAAAATTATATAGACAATAGTTGTAAATGCACTAGGACGTCTTCAGAAATAACTTGATTTAAATAAGTAAACCAATATATAAATATCAAATGTAGTTGCCGCTAGACGGCGCCGACTGGGAAAACAGTGCTAAGATATGCCCCCCCCCCCCACCAATAATAGTGGATTAAAGTGAGTTTAAAGTGAGAAAAGGTGAAAGTTACAATTGAAATTGAAGGAAAGAACTATATCTTTAATTTTGAATTGAAGGTAAAGAAAAATTCTAAGTTGTCTCACACTAATGATGAAGTTTCCAACATCGTTGTGAAAGTGAAAATGGAGGGAACCACTTTAAGGAAAATACAAGATAAAGAAGCAAAAGCTGCCTCAAAGAATAAAAAATTGATGAAACTACTTTCAGAAGAAAAGAAAGTAGAGTATCAAAATATTCTTCAGAAGAAATTAAACCATTCTATATTCAAAGTTAGTGAGCAAGAGGAAAAACAATGACATAAATGTTATAGAAGGCCCTGAAATGTTAGAAGTAGAGGAAAACATTAAAATAAACTCCAAATGGGCTACAGAACATAAAAATGAAGGATAAAAACTTGGAAATGGATAATATAAAGAAATCTAATAACATATCTAATAGCAACAATCAGCAACAAGAAAATAAACTTTTTATTCCAAAAACCTAAGTTATGCAAATGTGTTAACATCTAATGGAAATAGAGATATAACAAAAATGTCCATGGCCAATCTGCAAGGCATGTCTTCAAGCATCATATGATAATAAAATCTATCAAAAAAAAATCGAAGAAAAAAAATCAAAACTGACCTAGAGAAATGGGATGGCTGGGTCTCAGATGAAAGTCAAGAAGATGACCACCTTGGTTTATCTGGTTCTGTAATCTCAGATGAAGGGAAGAAGAAAGAGAAAAAAAGAAAAACAATGGAAGGAGGAAAATACAAAAAGCTGAGTAGAATTAACAATAATCAAGATCACCAAATACAAGCACAAGATACAATCAAATATTCAGAGCAAATAAACTTACCCACTTATAAGAAAGTCAACATTCCTGGCCTTCTCCATTTGGAAAGTAGATGTAAACTAATTCTTGGACAATAACAAGATAACATTAAACAACTACTAATAAATTTTATTAAGGAAATAAAAAAAAAAAATCATAGCACCAATGAAAATATTTAAGGACACATGGTAATTGTTTGATTTACCAGATGCTAGTTAACCTGTTTTGAAATCTTATCTCAGATTGGCTGAAGATATAGATATAAAAACTAATAATATAGATATCAGAACTTACATTGTAAACATTTATAACCACTGAGTAAAATGTAAAACCTTGGATTAATAAGAGCAATCCTTTCCTAAAAAAAAGTCTAACATTAACAAAACTTATTATTCTAGCTTGGTTGTTCAATGGCTTGATTACTTTAAATCATTGTTTTATTTTTGCAAATGGTTAATAAAAGATTATATATATTTATGGGTTAAATCGATTATGTTCACTGTAGTTTTGTAATATATAATTACTATAAGCCATAAATACAAAAGCCACTAAAAATACAATTACAATATTACATAATTCACTCCTACGATAATTCATATACATCCAAAAGCAGTTTATTTTATTTTTCTCTACAGTTATTTACTATAAGTTTGTGGAATCCAAAAATACCAAATACACAGTTCTATAATATCTCCATTTGCAAAATATCTTCTACCTTTTGCTATCATTAATGAGAAATAGGGTTTAAACATGGATCTAAAATACTTGTACATAATAGTAATCTTTTATCATTTAAACTATTCAAGCTAATAGTCAGAAATTAAAAAAAAAACCTTAAGTTTTGAATCCATACCAATTCACTTGTATGGTTATATGGATATATTAGATCATTATATATATATATATTTCAGAAATCTCAACTTAATGCCAACTGTAAGTCCCCATCTCTATTTTGGTTTTACAATACAATAAAAAAAAACTGTCTTTGGAAGCATAAAAAATAAGCATATAAAATAATGTGATATTCTTTACCTTGCTTGGCAATGGACCTTCATGGAAAATTTGTCATTATTATCAAAATCAATTTGTATTTATTGTTTTGATTTACAATTGATTATTCACAACAACAATCTTTTAAAAAGAGTTGATTTTTTAAAAAAATAGCCTCCATTTTGGAAAAATGGCATCATTTTATAAGATTGATGATGTCAGAGGATAGTGATTTCTTTAAAGTTATGGAAACTAAAAGTAAAATGGTGACACTAATGCTAAAAATATAGAGCACATTACAGACAGTATTTATTATACATTTTGCAGCATTATGTTTTTATTATACGATTAAAACATAATTAATATATTTTATAGATTTTCACTCAGTATTCTTGCAAGATTATTAGTGCTTTATTTATGACATATTCATAGTAAATATTTTCATCATTAATCATTACAAAACAAAAAAAATCTAGTTTCAGTCAATACAGTTATTAATCAAAAACATACTTTGATTATGTACAACAGCAAGGTGTATAAATGTTAAATTTTGAAATGTATATATTAGGTAAAACATATTCACTCATTTTTATTGACCAAAATTTTTAGAAACATTATTTTGCTTATGACAAAAATATTATAATAATAAAATTATCATTGTAATTATAAATTATTTTGAAGTAAAATAGAGTAAAAAAATGATTTTGTATTTTATGCTGTTAATAATCAACTTTATATGACTAAAGATTACTAAACAGAAATTAAAAATATTATTTATTTGTTCAATTTTATATAAGCAATCCTTTAATTTGTTCCCAGATAATGGCGACATTTATCGTAATAACAACATATACCATTACAAAAAAACAATAATCATTTATATTATTAAAATTTCAACAATCAACGGTAGATTACATTTTCTGATCTAAGTTTTCCTTTTTTTTCTTTTTTCAAAAAATAAATAAATTAATAATAATAATAATAACTACAACAACAACAATAATAATAATAATAATAACAATAACAGTGCAAAATATTCTGTTTTGTTGATCAAATATAAAAATAAAAAGCTTTGATAATAGACCATTAAGTGCATCAAAAATAAAATGTAAAATGTCCATTATATTTCTTTTTTATATTTTAAAATATAAATTGTAATTAGCTTTTTTTTATTTTATGCTTTAATTTGATTAGTAGTGGGTGAGAAAATATTCGTTCACTATATAAGAAGCAAAATCGCAGATCAGCTATAAAAATTATATATATTTTTTAAAAATATAGTTACTGAAATGCTTCTATGCAGTAATTTTTTTATTTTATTAATTAACACTTTTTTAAATTTAAACTTTATTTTGTTAATGGAATTTTTATATATTTTGAATTTAAAATTACGAATTAATTTTTTCCCTATAGAAACTCATTGTAATTGTTTATTGTTAGTACGTTTCTCTGATTTGTGATGCAATTTGAGCCACCAATTATTCTTACTTACTAAAATCAAAATGTATTAATATTCCTAATGAAAGTATAGAAGATATACAGTTGGCATTAAGATGAAGCCTTAAAATTGTGCAATGTATGCACATAATAATTAATAATATATATATATATATATATATATATATATATATATATATATATATATATATATATATATATATTGATCTGGTGTTATATCTATATAACTATGCAAATGAGATGTTTTAAATTTAAATTTTTTAGAGTTTTTGAAGTTTTGGGTTATTAAGTTGAATAATATGGAAGTAAAACATGTCTAATAGACGTCTAAGGGTTTTTAATTTAGCTTTGAATCCAAGATTCATTGACAAAATGAAAGTCAGAAACCCCCCTGACAGTAAAGATATCATAGCATAATGGAATCTAATGTTAACTAATTGCTCTAGCTTATGATAGATGGCTTTAGAGTAGGATGAAAATAATTGCTCTGGGAAGCTATTAAGAGAAGCAGTATGAGATAAGATTAACATTCAGAAGCAGTTCAATAAATGTGAACTAAAATTGTAAATTATTTTTTATATTAATATTCTTAGTGACTCAGAGTTAAATGAGATTAATAAAAAGATAAGTGATACTTGACTCAAAATTACCACAAAAATAATTAATAAACTAATAGCAATCCGCCAGCAAATTTTTACTTGAGACAAGGTTATGTAAAAAGAAAAGAAAAAATGGTAATATTTAAAACAAATCATTTAGAAAAAATTGGATATCGAGATGATGATATAAAGAAATGAAACTGCAAAATAACAAAAAAAATTTGGTAAGAGAAAACACTGATTCAAAAGTATAAATAACATTTTGGCTTATTTCTGGAATAAAAAGAAAAAAAGAGGCATCTCATCATGAAGTGTGTGGAAAAACTTTACATATAATTGTGTAATAATAGAAAACAAGCATATTAAATAAATTCTGCCATTATCAGAAATTTGGAACTTCAAATTATTTAAATGAAAATGTATTATATAATTACTTCCTAAAATGTTTCAGAAAGCTATAAAATTATTATAAATATTTAGAACAATTATTATGAAATTTGTATATAATATGGAATTTCAAAAATCTTACATGTTTCACTTTTCAGCAAAAAACTTTTATTAATGATTACAGTTTCAACTGTACCATGCAGTCTTCATCAGATCTACAAAATTTGAACACACATAAAAATACAACCATTAAAATACATTATTTGATATAAAATTATTAAATTCCTATCAAACTTTTAAATTTTAAACTTTTTAAAAATATTTCCTAACCTTTTTAATTCATATAATATTTTTAACATATTTACCATCCTATTTTATATTCTTTTAAAATCGTTTGTATCCTCTTTTTTATAACATATATATATACACAACTTTAATATGTATAATATTTACATTATAATTTTAATTACACTACTAAAAAAAATCACTATCAATATAATATTTCTTTATCTTCTATTCCAACTAAACACTTATTTCCAGTCATTTTACCTACTTAATTATTCCATATAAAATCTTCTTACCTTATTATATACTTTTAACTTTCTCTATCCTCTATCTTACTCTAGTAATTCAACTTTCTTTTAAACTTCTCTTTCATATTCTATTCTACAGCTCCCTCTATTAACTATTTTTATAACTATTAATATTTCTTTTCTATTTTGCTTCCCTTTTTTCTATTTTTTATTATTAAAAAAACTATTTCTATCACACCCCAAAAAGACTTTCTTTTCTCTTATACTATTATTTCCTTTTATGCTATTATTGTTTTTACCCTGCCCCCATTTTTATTAAGATTTGGTTTAATTTTCTTTATGAATATTGCTTCCTTTATTTTCTTATCCCTTATTTTATCTGTATAACTAATCATTCTAATGCTCTCTTTCCCAATATTATGATCTGTTTTCATAATATGCATATATATTGGTGACCTTTTATCATATTTATGTTATAGAAAAAGAGGATAGAAAAGATTTTAAATTAATATAAAATAGGATGGTAAATATATTAAAGATATTATATGAATTAAAAAGGTTAGAATTTTTTTTAAAAAAATTTAAAGTTTAAAAGTTTGATAGGAATTTAATAATTTTATATAAAATAATGTATTTTAATGGTTGTATTTTTATATGTGTTCAAATTTTGTAGATCTGATGAAGACTACATGGTACAGTCAAAACTGTAATCGTTAATAAAAGTTTTTTTCCTGAAAAGTGAAAAGTGTAAGAGTTTTGAAATTCAATATTATATATGAAGACAGCAAAAACAAAGGAGGAAGAAAAGAAATTTGTATACCAATTATTTAAACAAAAACAACAAATACTAGATGATTTCAAGTACAAAAAGAAAGATATAAAAAATTACAGATGTATCATTTATGTGCAAAATTTTTTCTATGGTAATAATTAGGTTATCTACAAAGATGTTTAGACTGAGATCAGATAAAAACAAATAAAGAAAAACAATTTAAAAATGTATTTGTTATTTAGTAAAGTATTAAAAAAGTTATAGAAAAGACCAATGAGTATGAATTCCTATTATTTATTGGAATTGCAGATTGAGAAAATCCACTTATTTTGTAAATACTGACCGGTGATTTTATCAAATTATAATGTTATTTATCAAAATGCAACACCAGTGATTAGACAACATCGACGTAGTATTTATGAATTAAAATGTGATACTAAAATTAAATAAATATTACTTAAGTTGTATATACGTTCTTGGCGTGTGTGACTAGTTCAGCAAATACTGTTTCGGATCATTAAAATATTTTACAAGAGCTATAAATTGAAAGCAAGAAAATAGAATTAAATCTAAATGCTAAAGAGACAAAAATAATGTTCAATAATTTTTCACTTCAGCAGGTAAAAAGAAATTGATAATAGCAAATTAGAAGTTAATAACTATACATTTATTTAAGATAGAATAATAACGGAAATGGAAACATAATAAATGAAATTATTTATAAAATTAAATTTAAATAGATGGCTTTTAAAAGTCGTAATTTAATATTAAAAAAAGCTTATTCCTTTAAAAATAAAAATTCAAGTAATTAAGTTTTCCTAGTACCATTGTATTGATCAGAGAGTTATATATTTAATATAAGAGCAACACAAAGACTTCCATCTCTACAGAAAAATGTGGAGAAATATATAGAGTAACAAGAAGGATGATAAAACAAACAGCGACAAGAAAATAAATAGATATCATGACATCATTAAAAAGTCTTATGATTTCAAAAATATAGCACGAATATGAAAGATATTCCTATTATTTCATTTAATTTCTGCTCATACATATGTAACACTTACTTCTTTATTGAAATTTACAGTCTTTTATGTGGCAAAGTTTAAAGAAAAATCCTAATCTCTTGCAAGGCACTGTGTCTGACAATAATTCAGTTGCTTACGAGACCACTTTAATGCTCACATTACCAGTTTAGATCACGTCAGACACAATAAATAAATTTTTATTTAATGACACTCGGTTAAATTCGATACTATAGTGGGAACGAATATTTTAATGTAATTTAATTAAAGCATCTTTGGTATCGATAGATAATAATTGGCAACCTTAATGAAGTTAATTGATATTTCATCATACTGTTGCCACATAAGAGACCAGAAATTTCTGCAGAGAGCTAACTAAAATAACGTTAATATATTATCTATGTGTGTTTGATATATATGTAAATGTGTGTGTTAAGTTTATTTAAAATTGTTATTATGTTTGTTTTTAAGATTATGTAAACAATGCAACTACGCAAGAAACTTTTCAATCTCGTTTATTTATAGGTAAGTTATACAGAAAGCTTTAGTTGTTAATTGAACATTTTGATTATTATTCTTATTTAACTTTTAGAAGTTGTACTTTTTAAAAGAACATTATTTTTTAGTATTAGTTTTATTACTATTTTATTTCTTTTAGTTTTGGTATGCTTGCATTAAATTATCAGTCTCATAGATATTAAAAGGCTTATTATAATTATAGACTTGCAAAAAAATATGCTAGCATATACAAGCTTATTGTTAATATTTGCGTTTGAAAACGTTAAATAATTATTTCAATATAAAAACAAATATGAAAAGTAAAATAAATGGGATTGTCAATGAATAAATTTTTTTATGTCTGAGTCGACTATCTTTATTAAAATATCCACATATAATACTCATGCACATATATATTTAGTCTTTCTTATATATTGTGCCTGTCAAAATATGCTTACCCATCTAACATGAGCTGGACCTCACAAAATGTACTTCAAACCCAGTCAAGCCCGAGATTTAGGTCAGGGACCAGCCTGGATTCGAAACCACTCTCTAAGCACCAGATCAAACACCTAATGGACAACATAACAATGATGGCACACGAGAATTAATTCTTTGTTTGGCCCGCTAGCAAAACGGAGAAAACAATAAGACTCATGGACTTAAATATATATATAAACAACTTAATACTAGAGACATTCCAAAGATAAAATCTAATATATTAATTTAATAGGGGTTTTACTAATGAATAGCTATGGGCAATTAGTGAATTGGATTGATTTTATTATGAGACAGAAACTGATATATGATGAATTAAAAATATGTTTATTGACAATTTGAGATGTATTTGAATAACATTATTGTTGGCAAATGCACGCAGGCATTTAATTTATAAAATAACATTTCTTTAGGCCATTTGAACAATAATTGATATGTTGGCAAATAGGTTTTGTTGCTATTATTTAATGGAATCAAATATCACGCTATACAACTAATCACTACATTCACTTATTAGTTATGCCCTTTTTCTAATCAGTTCGAGTGGCTATTATACATGAAATCAAACCAAGTCTGGAGTGAAGTTTAATAATACATGTGATTATAATTACTTTTTATATTAAATATGGGCATCAAGCATCCCAGATAGCTTTAGATCGAACGAGTTTTCAAGAATGCTTGGGATCAATACCAAAGACTGCATATTAGGGAAGCAGAGTTGGCTATAATAATTTTACTAATATGCTAGGCACACGTAAAAATACAATAATAAAGTTGCTCTGCAGATGGAAGAATAGTTTTAGAGTTTTCATGACAAACACCGGTTTACCCAATAACTGGACGTCATGCTGCTAAAAGAGAACCGAAGTAGGGGGACTTACGTGCTAATCTGGCCCGTAGCTCAGACTTCACTTCTGCACTACCCATAAAAGAGGAAGATAAGCTGGACTTACCGTGGCTCCATCTTATATATATATAAAAACAGCATAATGAATAATATTAATAAATTCCATATCCGCCAAGCCGAGGTATATTATAACTTAAATACTATACATCAAATGAACACTAGATCATCAGCTTGATCAAAAGAGCCAACTCTTCTGTAGCATGAGGAATACAATATGCTACTGACAGGAATATATATAGACACAAACTTTACTTTATCCCATTCAATCTCTTTAGTTATCTATAACTCCTAAACTTTTAAAAGGGGGAAAAGTATATTTAATAAGGGACTTACAAATTCTTTACTAAAAAAATATACTTATGATTACACTCCAGGCTAGTTTAATCTTTAGTAACATAATAATTAAAGGTTGAAAAACCACATTTTATATTTATATTAATTAATTAATAAATGACTAAATAACAATGAGCACAAACATGGCACCGCTATTTAGAAATTAGGTTTTCGAAACAGCGCATGAAATGATACTATAATAACGAATAATTCAAAGATTTTAAATTATATCTTTAAAAAAAAATATATTTGGTAATTAAATGCACACCATTTCGAAACATAGGTATAACTAATAATTATTAAAATAATCAAAAGGAAAGCAAATATACTGCAGTGATTAAGTTATATAGCAAAATATTGAATTAATAAAGAAAAATGAGCGAAATTATTACATTTATAGAATTTAAATATTATTTAGAAAGAGTTACAATAATATGGTTAGCTAACCTGATTTTGAAGAAATAATGATTGTTTTGAAATTTACACAGAGCTCTGCTATTTTAGTAATATTAAGACAGTTCTCCTATAGCTGAAACTGGAGATATTCGAGCTGGAACAAAGGTGACTTCTTTGGCGGCTTAAGGCATGTTCAATTTAGTTGCCACATAATTTTAAAATGGTGTTGGAATGAAGGCAAGTCCCTTTTAATGGCTTACGGCATCTTTTATTTGTATAAGCTTGTTGGTTGTTGCTTCGGCATTGGATGGATTGAACTTCGGTGTTCCATCATGGGAATGGCAGCAAAATTTTGCCTGGCTCTAGCCAGCCATGGTAAAATTAAACAATTTATAACTTCTGATATTAACAGCTCTTGAAAAGCAAGATGGAGTATCTCTTCCCGCTTAAAATAAGGCCTATTTATACATTTTTCACTAAACCTTAACACCTTTTTGGAATTTCGCTTGCCTCAGGACTAATTGACTTAATTAAACAAAATAATATAATCTAATTTTTACTACAGATAATGTCTCTGAGGTGTTATATTTAATTTACTTAAAAAATTATTAAAATATATAAATTATATAATTTGATTCAGATTTCACTAATTAAATTCCTTTTTAGGTGTTATTGAATGTTAAAGCTTAGCAGAAGGAACGGTATTCTGATTTAATGATAAAGTATTTTGTTGCAAACAAAAATCAATTGGTAAACTAGATTTTACTTTTTTACCTGGGGTGCGGTCACTAATTGATTTATTGTTTACACAAAATTCTCATTTTTAATTACAAATGGATGATTTTTATTTTACTGAAATAAATAACTTTTAACATATTTGTTTTTACAAAATTATTTGTTTAAAAAAAAGCAAATTTAAAGAAAATACTTTAGTTTTAATTATATATGTAAAACATTAAATCAGAAAAACATTAAATATATTTTAAAGAAAAATGTTTCACATTATATCTTTTTTATTTAAACTTAAATATATATATATATATCATTTTGGCGTTATTCCAAGGTTTAAATTATCCATCCACATACGAATATCATAGCAAATATAATTAAGAATTGACTGAAAATTAATAAAACATTTTATAATAATTTATGAGCATTTCTACGCTATAATTTTATCAAACCTGTCTAATTATAGCATGTTTTTCATATGTAAATGGATGATGCCATTCAAGCAGCCATTGTAGCAAAGTTTCCCACTCGACTTATATATAACATTTTTACATTTAAGATAGGTTCGAAACTAGTTCAGACGAGTAGGTCATTAGGTTGATGGTGAAATGGAAAGGGATTGGAGGTTTCCGTTTAAATATATATGTAAATATGAAAGAATATAATATATATTACTAATGGATGTTTTAGATGAAAATACTTAGTATGTGGAGTTTTCATTTATAATTATTTAATTAGAAAGTATGTTATCTAAAACAGTAGCTAATGAAATCCAACTGCAACAGGCCAAAAGTTAAAGTAAAAACTGTCAGGTAGATTGCATTTAAAAAAAGAATCATTTTTGAATGCCATTCTAAATTTATTGTAGAGAATAAGTATTGCAGTTTTCATTTGTAGGTGTAAAGATTTGGTGCTTTTCTCACGTACTGGACGAGTCACCAGGTGATGCTGCAGAACCACCAAGAAGCCTGCAATTGATAAATTTATTTTTTAATATTTGCTAAAAATCGCTTAATTTTATAAATGGTAGACACCCCCACCGCACGAGACAAATTGGTCAAAATTGCTGAAATTGAATGTATAATTGAAAAAAAAAAACTATAATAAAAGCCTATGAAATTAAACAAAAACATACTAAATGTCAAAGCGATTTAAAAAAGAATCACCCTTCAGTTATATAACTAACAGATAATAATTCAATCCTTGTTGTAACCTGTAATAGCATATTAGTTTATATCAAAAATTATTGCAAATAAAAAATCGCACATATATAAAATCAACAAAACAGAAATAAAATAATCAGAATAGAAAATTGAAATTTAAAACAAAAGTTGATTATAACATCTGAGGCGAATAATGTTTATAAATCCCCCTCCCCTCCCACACGAAGTGTTCAATGAAAAATAAGTAAAGTGCAAATTATGAATGCTATTTTTAAAATCCTATGAAATAAATGAGAAAAAATATATAATAAAAGCCTATGACATTAAACAAAAACATACTAAATCTCAAAGCGATTTAAAAAAGTAAAAGTATTTTTAAAATGCAAAAATAATGGCATGAAAAATGGCGGGAAATGTGTTAAAAAATAATCTCTCAGTTATCTAACTAGCAGATATAATAATAATTCAAACCTTAATAACAGACTAATATATATAAAATAATCATTGTTCCTATTAATCTATAATAGCGTCATTAGTTTAAATTCAGTTAATATGTTACTCTATTACTAGTTTATATCAAAAATATTGTAAGTACTCGGATTACGTCGCACATATATAAAATAGAAATAAAATAATCAGAATAGAAAATACAATTTGAAAGTAATTTACCAATTTCCCTGGAGAGTGATTTCATCTTTCAGCAGGTCGTTGAATTTTTTTATCCTTGCAAAATGAAACTTTGGCATTCTAGATCGCTCCATTAGTGACAAAATATGGATATATATATATATTATATTTTTCCCATCTATTGATCACATTTTCTTTCAATTAAAGTTTATTATTTTTAAAATAACTTACGCATAATTTTGAAATGTAGATAGAAACTGAAAAAATAGCCAAACATTTTTCATACTATATGTAGTATAAAGAAATTTCCAGAACTTGGGTCATGTGACTGATTGAGTTTGCAAGTTTTGTCACGGGGAAATTAATCTCTACATTTTGAAAAAGTGAAAGTATTTTTTTAAAAAATGGAAAATAATACCTTTTCTCATTTTAAATTATAAATCAATAATATCAACAAATTAAAAATCCTTCTTTTTCTTTTCAAAAACTGTATTTTCTTGTATCAATACTGAACATATATTTATAAGTTGTGAGTGGAGGGAGTTTGAAAATGGTAAATGTAACAATTTATATAATACAAAACTCCATTTCAACTGTTTTTATCTTCTTACAGTTATTTTTGGAGTTTTATATTATATAAATATGTTCAGTATTGATATAAGAAAAATAAAATTTTTGAAAAGGAGAAGGATTTTTAATTTGTTGATATTATTGGAGAACATATATATTTTAAAAGAAAAAGTGATTGTATATTTGCAGTGTTATAATATATGATTATAAATTAAATAATTTATATATATATGCATTTTCTCAAAATATTGATCCATCAAGCTTTCTGGGGTTTTTTGGGAGGGGCTTCCTCCATTATTACTTTTTATTTGGCTTTGGGATGAAAGGAAGTAAAACGAAAACATTACTGTTCTATTTAGTTTGTGCTTTAATGAAGACAAAACTTAACCCTAAGATGTAATACTTTTTATTTATTGTTCGATAGTTTAACTTGAATTTATAAAAACATTTTTTTTTCACCTTTCTTGCGGAGAAACTTTTTTATATAATAATTTGTAGGCTGTTTTTTTATTTATTTATTTAATATTGATTACAAATAAAGACATAACCTAAAGAAATCACTAGTGTTTTGCCTTCATTAGTTTGCATGTCAATTTTTGATTAAATATCTGTTTATTAGTTGTTTTGTTTTAATTCTTATTTGTTGTGCACTGTGCATGTGTGTCCATAAAAAGCTGTATAAACTTTAAAACTTATGGAACGTAATGTGTACAGCAGTTTTTATTCAAACTTTTTGAAATGCCACATTTCAAACAATAAATAAAATGTTTTACATCTTAGGGTTAGGTTTTGTCTTCATTAAAGCACAAACTAAATATAAGAGTAATGTTTTTGTTTTACTTCCTTTCATCCCAAAACTGCAGCCCTTTCCAAAAACACCCAGTAAGCTTAATGGATTAATGGTGGGATTAATATATAAGAAAATAAAGTTTTTGAAAAGGAGGATTTTGAATTAGTTAATATTATTGATTTATAATTTAAATGAGAAAATGTATTATTTTCTTTTTTTTTTTTAAAAAAATTCACTTGTTGACCCTAGTTCTGACAATTTCTTTATAGTAGAAGTAGTACCAAAAATGTTTATGCTATTTTTTCAGTTTTTATCTACATTGCAAGGATGAAGAAATTCAATGACCTGCTGAAAGATGAACTCATTCTCCAGGGAAATTGGCAATCTATTTTAATTACTTTCAAATTCTATTTTCTATTCTGATTATTTTATTTCTATTTTGTTGATTTTATATATGTGTGACTTAATCCGAGTACTTGCAATAATTTTGATATAAACTAGTAATAGAGTAACATATTAACTGAATTTAAACTCTAATGATGCTATTATAGATTAATAGGAACATTGATTAATTAATATGTATTAGTCTGTTATTAAGGTTTGAATTATTATTATATCTGTTAGTTAGATAACTGAGACTGATTCTTTTTTAAGATATTTCCTGCCATTTTTCGTGCTGTTGTTTTTGCATTTTATAAATACTTTTATTTTTTAAATTGCTTTGATATTTAGTATGTTTTTGTTTAATGTCATAGGCTTTTATTATATATATTTTTCTCATTTATTTCATAGGATTTTAAAAATAGCATTCATAATTTACACTTTACTTATTTTTCATTGAACCCTTCGTGTGGGAGGAGAGGGGTGTTTCTAAACATTATTCACCTCAGATGTTATAATCAACTTTTGTTTTAAATTTCAATTTTCTATTCTGATTATTTTATTTCTGTTTTGTTGATTTTATATATGTGCGATTTTTTATTTGCAATAATTTTTGATATAAACTAATACGCTATTATAGGTTACTATGAGGTTTGAATTATTATCTGTTAGTTATATAACTGAAGGGTGATTCTTTTTTAAATCGTTTTGACATTTAGTATGTTTTTGTTTAATTTTTTTTTTTATAGTTTTTTTTTTCAATTATACATTCAATTTCAGCGATTTTGACCGATTTGTTTCATGCGGTGGGGGTGTGTGTGTCTACCATTTCTAAAATTAAGTGATTTTTAGTGATTTTTTGTTTACATTTCAATTTCAGTGATTTTGACCGATTTGTCTTGTGTGGCGGGGGGTGTCTACTATTTCTAAAATTTAAGTGATTTTTAGTGAATATTAAAAAATAAATTTATCAATTGCAGGCTTCTTGGTGGTTCTGCAGTGTCACCTGGTGGCTCATCCAGTACATGAGAAAAGCACCAAAGAATCAAATTATAGCGAACATTTTAATATTCTTATTTATTATATAATGAACCCCTTCACTCATAGGTTATATATTGTAAGATAATATTTTTTAATGGATGTTTTAGATGGAAATATTTAACATATGGAGTTATCGATTTATAATTACTTAATTAGAAAGTACATTACCTAGAACAGTAGTTTATGAAAGCCAACTGCCCCCATGGGTTAAAGTAAAACTGTCAGGATGATTGTATACAAACTACATATAAATGACAACTGTAGTTAAGTGCTTCTCAAATTTTATATTTATTTTGAAAACTAATAAGGCAACACAGGGTTCTATCTCACATTTATTTTTACAGCAGTTTACTAATATATATATATGATCAATAGATGGCGTTTTTACCAAAAACACGATCAAGCGTTTGTTTACATAAACGATCAAAGAGTCAGAATTAACTATCTCTTTCGTTTTAGCCCACTTTCAGATCAGCTGATTTCAAGCTATTTGCTATCATCAGTGAAAGACAGAGCCAAGAAACTAGATCTAAAAACTGACTCCAAGTGTTTATGCACAGAGTTTCTATCAGTTTGCAAGCATGACATTTTTCAGACCGATAAAGTCTTCAAATTCAGCCAAACAAGCTAGATAGCTATATGGGTCTGATCTCAGTTCAGCTTCTCCACATAGTCAAAGCCTCTGCAATCTATATTATTGTGGAAACCTTTAAAGGTAGATTTATGAAAAACAAAAACAAGTTTTAATCATGTTAAAACCTGCTGACGCTTGTATTTATGATCTGACTCTTTGATCGTTTATGTAAACAAATGCTTGATCATGTTTTTGGTAAAAACGCCATCTATTGATCATAAATACAAGCGTCAGCAGTTTTTAACGTGATTAAAACTTGTTTTTGTTTTTCATAAATCTAACTTTAAAGGTTTCCACAATGATATAAATTGCAGAGGCTTTGACTATGTGGAGAAGCTGAACTGAGATCAGACCCATATAGCTATCTAGCTTGTTTGGATGAATTTGAAGACTTTATCGGTCTGAAAAATTTCATGCTTGCAAACTGATAGAAACTCTGTGCATAAACACTTGGAGTCAGTTTTTAGATCTAGTTTCTTGGCTCTGTCTTTCACTGATGATAGCAAATAGCTTGAAATCAGCTGATCTGAAAGTGGGCTAAAACAAAAGAGATAGTTAATTCTGACTCTTTGATCATTTATGTAAACAAACGCTTGATCGTGTTTTTGGTAAAAACACCATCTATTGATCATAAATACAAGCGTCAGCATGTTTTAATGTGATTAAAACTTGTTTTTGTTTTTCATATATATATATATATATATATATTCACAGATCACTGAAGAATAAAGCCATTATTATCATAATTTGTAATCTATATTATGAAAGTGCCATTTAAATGAACTTGCAAATACCACTTTTTTTTATATCAAAGGCAATATCTATTTGTTAGTAGCAGAACATTTGTTGCAGACCATTCATTGGAGAGCATCCATTGCAGAGAATACAGAGTGTATTTAGAGCATTCATTGCAGACCATTCATTGGAGAGCATCCCCAGCAGAGCATTCATTGCAAGAGAACATCATAAGAATTGAACATAGTTATTTGCTGACTGCACAGTCATACTTGCGGATATAACATTGGCACAGTCAGAGTGGCAGATATAACATTGGCACAGTCACATTTGGAACCTGTGAGTAGCAAATAAGTTTTGAACAACAAGTTTATCTATAAACGAGGAAACATGGTGAAAATGGAAATCCCAGTTAGTATAACGTTAACAATGGAAGTGAAAGTTTGGAAATAAAATGCTTGCGCAGTTAACATCAGAAGCTGAGGCCGACCATGCTTGCGCAGTCACCATTGAACCCTAACTGGTGAAGAATAACAGGAAAGTAGGAATAGAAAAATAACAAAACACCAAGGAATCTCAACAAGGGTTTTTCTGGAGTGGAGGGAGGTGTAGTGTTTTGTAAAAATGGCAGACATGTTTGTGCACTCCAGACAAAACTAGAATTTATTTGAGAGGTTGTTTTAGATTGCATGCTGATAACTGTGGAATTTAATTAAGGCATTGATGTAATGGCGATCGACAATTCCAAGAGATATTTGCTGATTGCAAATAATTATGGATAAGAGATGATACCTTATTGGATGGTGTATTAATTGTTGCAGTTATCAGGAAGCAATAAGAAGACTGGGTAACAACTATGCAGGGCAGTTATTAGAGGACAACTCCAGTAGAGAGCAGTCACGCAGTATTTGAGTAGGTAGTGATTTGAAACAACTACAGTAGAGATATCTCGCATCAGTGCTTGTGGTTAATGACCAGTGCCCAGTGGAAATGTTGTCCATGGGTGTAGTTGAAAGAGCTACAGGCATGGGGAGACCACAGTGGAGATATTGAGAGCATTCGTTGCAGACCATTCATTGGAGAGCATTCGTTGCAGACCATTTATTGGAAAACATTTGTTGCAGAGCATTCATTGCAGACCATTCGTTGGAGAGCATTCATGGCAGAGCATTCATTGCAGAGCATTTGGTGCAGACCATTTGTTGGAGAGCATCCATAGCAGAGCATTCATTGCAGACCATTCATTGGAAAGCATCCATTGCAGACAATACAGAGTGTATTCAGAGCATTTGTTGCAGACCATTCATTGGAGAGCATCCATTGCAGAGCATTTGATGCAGACCATTTGTTGGAGAGCATCCATAGCAGAGCATTCATTGCAGACCATTTGTTGGAGAGCATCCATTGCAGAAAATACAGAGTGTATTCAGAGCATTTGTTGAGACCATTCGTTGGAGAGCATCCGCAGCAGAGCATTCATTGCGAGAGAACATCGTGGGAATTAAACATAGTTATTTGCTGAATGCACAGTCATACTTGTGGATATAACATTGGCACAGTTAGACTGGTGGATATAACAGTTAGATTGGGAATAGATTACATTGTTATAAGAAAAGATTGGCATTAATTTAAGGGAAGTTTTATTTTCAAGTTTATTTAAATGACAATTTAGGAACCTGACTCACAAATTATTTTAATAACCTTTTTCGTTTTAGTTATTGTATGAAAAGATTTATATTATTAGTCTGACATATCTGCTTAATAAGTCACATGATGTATGATTTGAATTTTTTACTATTATATATTCTGCTACACAAAACACATATTAATACAAAAATTAGAACGCACAACAAAAGCTATCACAAAAGTTAGTTTTAAACAGATGATAAATGAAAATGTAACAATTTACTCTAGATAAATACTTTGCATATAATAGAGATATATGAGAGATAGTGACCTGGTCCAACTGATGAATGCTGGTTCAACACGAAATGCATCTTGGGGGTCATTTGTCTTTTAATATATCTTTATTCATATGAATTTAAAAGAATGGGGAAGTATGGTGGTATTTATTATATCTATAAAAAATACTATTATTAAATGTGTTGCACTTTAAAATCATTTAGCAGATAAACATTTTTATATTTTTTTAGAGGAATTATAATTAATTCTATTTATTAGATAAACCTTTTCATAATTATATGTCATTATTTTTAAGCATAATCGATCACTAATGAATGAAGATATCTCCAAATTTAAATCAGTTTCTCCAAGATGTAGACTCTTTTCTTCAAATCATAACAACATACTTTCTTATTTGATCTATCTATCCCACATGTGGATTATTTTTAGGATTTATAATCTCTTACATTTTAATGTAAGACGCCAACTGTTCGATCATTACTATATCTTTCAGAAATATGTTTGTGGAATAAACGTGACTTCGGTTTTTTAATTCATTCAATGATATCTCTTCTCTAACTGCTGTATTTCATCTTTAATATATTCTTGTTACTTATAACATACATATTGTCATAATTCATTGAGTGATCTGAGGTTTTGTATTGCTGATTTCTTAAGCATCCAAGTCTCTGATTTATGCATTACAACTATCAAAACATTTATTTTCAAATTCATAGGCGTTTTCTGAAAATATTAAGTTCATCATCACTTTCAAACATTATTAAAACATTGCAAGGTGATGGTCTCTGCAAGTTTAATACAATTTCTTTGATTTCCAGCTTCTCTTCTCACTACTCACTAGCAAGCATCTTTACTTGATCCATCTATCACACAAATGATCTCTTTTTAAGAGCTTACAATTTTTAGGGTCGTATTTAACATTTCAACAGTCCATTTATTATCATATTTTCTAGTAATATGACCAGCCCAACTCTACTTAAGTTTTTTAATTCTTTCCATAATGTGAATTAAAGTGTTTTTTTCTCCTAATATTTTGTTTTCGGTCTTGTTTTGTTATTCCTAACATGCTTCTCTACATACTTTGTTGAATGATCTGAAGTCTCTATGCTGCTCTTCTATTAAGAGACCAAGTCCCAGTAAGAAATAAAATGAACAACCTTCCCTTTTAAACAAATAAGCATATTTTCTCTTAATATTAAGTAATTTTTACAAAAGCAATCCATCCAAGTTTAATTCCATGGTTACTGCCGTCTGTTATGTTCCCATCTGTAGTAATAATCCGACGAAGATTGTTGTAGTTGTTAAATTCTTCTAACTCATCATTATCAATCTTTATTTTCAACTTTTGAAAAAATCTATTGAATATTACTTTAGTCGTTTTAATGTTTGCTTTTAGTTCTACTTTTTTACTGTCATGTTATAACTCTTGCAATATTTCTTGAAACTCTAAAGCATTATTTGCAAAAAGAACTACATTGTCGGAAAAATCTAAATCACTTAAATAATTTACATTTATTTTTACTCCCTTAGACTTAACTGGGGATTTTCCAGGTTATGTATAAGACATTTAATTTAATTACCAATGAACATTGAAGCACAAAAGAAAGATTATTGTGAAATATGATATTGCATATATAAATAATATTTCAGTTATAAATATTGGCAATATAAAAAACACAATTTTGTTTTAAATGTAGATTCATCAACTGCACCGAGTCAGACATATTACCTAATGCAAACATGATTATATTTATGCATTGGGTATATGCTTATTAATTATTAGGTAATCGGTTATTTTTATTTACGCCCAAAACATGAATATTAATAAATATTATGTGTAAATGGCCAACAATAATAATCCCAAAATTGAAATTAATAAAATGCCGTTTGAAAAAACTGAATAAAAAAAAAGTTAACAGCCAACCAAAACAATGGACAATATTTGCAATCACTTGCAATATAAAAAATAAATGTAGAAATATGTGTTTTTTTTTTCAGAATTGTGAAATTACAAATAGTTTTAACTTTGAGTAAATTTATTAAAAAAATATTAATAGATTGAATGTAACTAAATAACAAAAGATAATAAAGAGAAATACAAAAGGGCTATATGAAAGTGTTATGAAAATGTTCCCCTAATGTTTAACATACAATTATAAAAAACGAATTGTATAAAAATCTTGGAATAAAATGTATTAACAGATTTTGGTATAATATTCAGAATATTACAGAGTGGAACAATCAATTTACTTCTATAACAAAAAAGTCTTAAGAAAGTTATTAAATTGGCCTATAATGTGACTCACATGAAAAGAAGACCATGCTACAAATTAATCGGCAGTTTAGTTTCATGTTGAAACGACAGTCATATATATCAAACAGAATTTTTAACGATTTATGAACAGGAAACATCATTATTGACAAATACATTTCCCCGACCAAAAAACTATCTGTAGAAATATCACAGTAAAATAAACATTGGCGTCAATAAATAAAACAATTCAATTTTTTAAACATGCATTGTTGCATATACCGAGACCAGGATATAATTGACATAAATGTTAAAAAGAACTATATATTGATGCCATAACTATTTAACTTGTATTCTGAATAAATAATAAGGAAAATTAGATTGGATAAAATAATTTTGGATCGATACTATTAGAAAAAACTGGAACTATAATGGCAACACATATTAATCATGAAGAAAAGGACTTGAAATTAAGAAACACACAAAAATTAAAAAGCAGACATATAATTTAACAGGACAACTTAACATTAAATATACAAATATTATGATAGGATAACTGATTTTAAAGTTAATCAGCATGTTTTGTCTTCATTGATAATTCGTTAGCAACATAGAATCTAGCAGTCACAAACTAACACTGTGAAAACTAGCAATTGAAATGATTGAAAAAATATTCAGAAATATTTATATATATTTAAAAAAAAACATTATTGCATTTCTTCAAGCTATAATCTTTTCTATGAATTTCTATGGGTTTAAATTTGGATTCTGAAAAATAATGATACAAAAACTAAAATGTTTTGAAAATTATAAATGGCAAGTAATTGAAAACAAAAAATTTCATAGTAAAATGTTATTTTTATATTGATTGATAAACTTAAAAAAGGTTGATGATAATGCCATTCATATGATAATCAGTATTTGACTCTGACTTAACATTTAGTAATAATAATTATAATATGTTATCTATTATGAGAAAAAATAAAATAATTAGATAATATTGATCTGCATCCAACAGATAATACTTGGTCATCGATAATTGCCATTCTTTTAACTTCTTTTTTGCTTTTTTATTATTATTTAGGTTTGGATTTTGAATAATCATTATCATCATCATACCATTGACGATTTGCATTACTACAATACAATATTTATATTAGAATTCTTTTTATCATTTTTTAAAATTATTTTTAGACATAATATATTGGAAAAAAACGTAATCAATAATTAAGTTTTCTCATATAATTTATAAATGTCTATATATATGTCTTTATATAATATATATTGTTAATGACTATATGTTGTATAATTAATATAGTTTACTTTTGTTAAGGTTGTACATATTTATATTGCTTTATCATAATTTGATTATTGGTCGTGATTATATGTATACATATATAATATAAATAAAATGTCCGTTAATTAAAACAAAATTGTAATTATAATAACAATAATAATTTTAACGGTAACAAACTATTATAAACAATCCTTAAATCCACAGAAGTACTTTAGGTTAATTTCTTGAACCTACCTTGTTTTTTTTTTTAATTTAATGGCAATTGAGGCAGGTTCGAGAAATTAACCGAAAGTACTTCTGAGGATTTAAGGATTGTTTATAATAGTTTGTTACCCTTAAAATTATTATTTTTATTATATATATATAAAACAAAAATAAGTTATAATCACGTAACTTGCTATCACTTGTATTTATGATCAATAGATGGCGCTTAACCAAAACCACCGAACAAGTGTATATTTGTTTACATAAACGTCAAAAGAGTCAGAATTCACTATCTCTTTCATTTGCTCCACCTTCAGATCAGCTGATTTCAAGCTAATTTGCTATCATCAGTGAAGGATAGGGCTAGAAACTAGATCTAAACACTGACTCCAAGTGTTTATGCAACAAGTTCCTATCAGTTTGCAAGCATGAATTTTTCAGACACATAATGTCTTCAAACCCAGCCTAACAAGCCAGATAGCTACATGGGTCTGATATCAGTTCAGTTTCACCACATAGTCAAAGCCTCTGCAATATATATCATTGCAAAAACCTTTAAAGGTACATTTATGAAAAACAAAAACCAAGTTATAATCACGTAACTTGCTATCACTTGTATTTATGATCAATAGATGGCGCTTTACCAAAACCACTGAACAAGCGTATATTTGTTTACATAAACATCAAAAGAGTCTGAATTCACTATCTCTTTTGTTTGCTCCACCTTCAGATCAGCTGATTTCAAGCTAATTTGCTATCATCAGTGAAGGATAGGGCTAGAAACTAGATCTAAACACTGACTCCAAGCGTTTATGCAACAAGTTCCTATCAGTTTGCAAGCATGAATTTTTCAGACACGTAATGTCTTCAAACCCAGCCTAACAAGCCAGATAGCTACATGGGTCTGATATCAGTTCAGTTTCACCACATAGTCAAAGCCTCTGCAATATATATCATTGCAAAAACCTTTAAAGGTACATTTATGAAAAACAAAAACAAGTTATAATCACGTAACTTGCTATCACTTGTATTTATGATCAATAGATGGTGCTTTACCAAAACCACCGAACAAGCATATATTTGTTTACATAAACGTCAAAAGAGTCAGAATTCACTATCTCTTTCATTTGCTCCATCTTCAGATCAGCTGATTTCAAGCTAATTTGCTATCATCAGTGAAGGATAAAGCTAAAAACTAGATCTAAACACTGACTCCAAGCGTTTATGCAACAAGGTCCTATCACTTTGCAAGCATATATATATATATATATTGTAATGGGCACATACGCCATTACATTTTTTTTTTTTAAAATTAAACATGAAAAATAAAAGTTCACAAATAAACCTTTTTTTTTTTAAGAATTAAAAATTGAAAATTGAAAATCATCTAAACTCTAATATATAAAATCACACAGATGAAAAATTATTAAACGAAAACTTTATTAAGAAGAAAAAATATTTTAAAATTAAATTTCCCTTAAAGATTTAAAGATAAAAATATATCTAAGTTTGTACAAGAAATTAATTAATGTTATTGTAAAATGGAAATGATTATTTTAATTAGTCCAAGTGAACTAGCCCTTGGGCATTTCAAAATATATAAGAAAAGCTCAGATACGAGAGAAAAAACAATAGAAACTAATAGCCAATAAAAGAAATCCCTCAGGAATCAGACATCAATGAAAAGATCACCACCATTGTCATGACATAATGTCCACTGAACCCAAAATTCTAATATAAAAGAAAAAGTTTGGAAATAAATATTAGTGAGTGAAGAAATAACTGAATTAGAGAAGATAGAGATGTGAAAGCAGAGGTGTGCTAGAGTTGAAAGAGAAGGGATTGGAAAGATGCACTCTTCAATCCCTTCAGTTATGCTAAAAAAAGGAAAGAAAGAGAAATGACCAATCATTTTCTATATTGCAAACCACAGGACATCAGGGGAATTAATGCTGGATCCCAAATGGCAAGCAACAGATAAAGATGAACTTTTTAAAAACTGTAAGAACTTTATGAACATTTTCAAAACAATAACTCTAAATTCTAAACCTTTCAGTAAATAATACAAATAGAATCCTATCTGACCAATGTAAATTAATATTAGTAATGTTATTTGATGTATTTTTTTTAATCATTCCCATTTAATTTTTTTTTGTTCTTTTAAGTTTTATTATGATTTTTTTTGTTAAAACAACTTGTAATAAATGTTAAATTTAAGTCAGGCATGAATAGCTACATAGATTTGTAAAGTTAAATATGTTAGTTTAAGGGAGGGTAAATCTGAGATTATTTGTTTCATAGTTAAATTGGGTCAATGGATTGGATATATTGGTGTAATTAGTAGATGTAGTATGAGATTCGCTACATGCAGGATCGCATATTACGCCACACCCCACTTTTTGCCTATGGAATGGGATGGTAAGACGGAAAACACAGTCCCTTCCTATGGAGTTTTTTTATTGCTCTTCATGTCAGACAGATGTAGTATTCTTGTCTGGATGAAAGTCAATGTCTTCTATTAACTCTGCCGTTCAGATGTGCATTCCTGATAGTGTGGTATTAGTACTGTTGTATTCATGCTGCATTGAATACACTGATGTATCAAGTGGATTGACATTAGTTTAACTGCAAACTTTTGACCTAAGGTTAAATAAGGGATAGAATATTTTCTTTTCAAATGCAATCTATATAGTCTATTAATATGCAGACACTTAATGAAGTATTAAATTCATCTGTGCAAACTTAGAAAATAAAAGTTTAAATGTAAATTAAATTTTAAAAACAAAGTAAAAATGTGAGTTAAATTTTAAAGTAAAGTTCTAATGTTTTATAAAAGAAAAATTTTAAAGTAAAAGTGATTCCAAAATGATTCAAAATTTATATGTGCGTATATAAATGTTTGTGTGTTAACTACTGGCAGTGGATTCTTTTATTTACTTGTTAAATGAAATATTATTAGATAAGATTTAATATTTTATAAATCTCTGCATCTCCCTGAGCTAGTGACAATGGGCTAGTGGTCGGAATAAAAATATATGTGTAAAATAAGATCTTAACAGCATGTATCTGCCTACTCTATAAATTTTCTAGGTTCAAGTAGCCTAGTGGCACTCTGTAGTGTAGATATGGTAAGACTCACATTAATTACGATCGTTATAATTGGACTCCCAATGTGAGCCAATGTTTAATAAACCACGAATAATCTGAGCAAATTTTTTTTAATGAAATGGTTTTATCTACCATATACGTTAAATCTTATAAAAGCACTGCCAAAAAGAAATAGCACATATATTAAAAACGAGAAAGAAAAGATATTAATAATTTTAAAACTAATTTTTTTTTAAAAAAGTCAAAAGGTTGCACAATTAATATGTTTCATTTTTTAATGTGTCTAGGCACGCACAGCCACATAAGTTTATGATTGTAAATGTGGTACCTTACGATGAGTACTTTTTGGGAATTTACTTCAGTGTAAACCTATATAAGCATTTCAATCAGTCATAAATAAGTTGGTGGTATTTATAATTGTGCTGCAAATATACACGTATAAACCCATTATTTCTTAAAACATATTTACCTCAATGCAACCTTCTTAAATAAATAATTTATATAATTTGCTTGTCATGTCATTTGTTAGAAATGAAATATAGAGAAAATAGAATTCTTGGGGGGAGGAGGCATAAACGTAGATGGTTCATAGGAAAACGATGGTCAAAATTTTTTTTCTCTTTTGCAAAAATTACTAACTGAATGTCTTTGTAAATGTCTTCATTAATCGTGTTACCGTAATTACTAACCCTAAGTAAAATATTTTTTTTAAGCAAGTTTACAGATATGTAACGAGCACATGCGCTGTTACATTATTTTTTAAAAAAATTAAACATGAAAAATAAAAGTTCGCAAATAAAAACTTTTTTTTAAGAATTAAAAATTGAAAATTAAAAATCATCTAAACTCTAATATATAAAATCACACAGATGAAAAATTATTAAACGAAAACTTTATTAAGAAGAAAAAAGGTATTTTAAAACCAAATTTTCAGTAAAGATTTAAAGATAAAAATATATCTAAGTTTGTACAAGAAATTAATTAATGTTATTGTAAAATGGAAATGATTATTTTAATTAGTCCAAGTGAACTAGCCCTTGAGCATTTCAAAATATATAAGAAAAGCTCAGATAGGAGAGAAAAAACAATAGAAACTAATAGCCAATAAAAGAAATCCCTCAGGAATCAGACATCAATGAAAAGATCACCACCATTGTCATGACATAATGTCCACTGAACCCAAAATTCTAATATAAAAGAAAAAGTTTGGAAATAAATATTAGTGAGTGAAGAAAGAACTGAATTAGAGAAGATAGAAATGTGAAAGCAGAGGTGTGCTAGAGTTGAAAGAGAAGGGATTGGAAAGATGCACTCTTCAATCCCTTCAGTTTTGCTAAAAAAAGGAAAGAAAAAGAAATGACCAATCATTTTCTATATTGCAAACCACAGGACATCAGGGGAATTAATGCTGGATCCCAAATGTCAAGCAACAGATAAAGATGAACTTTTTGAAAACCATAAGAACTTTATGAACATTTTCAAAACAATAACTCTAAATTCTAAACCTTTCAGTAAATAATACAAATAGAATCCTATCTGACCAACGTAAATTAATATTAGTAATGTTATTTGATGTATTTTTTTTAATCATTTCCATTTAATTTTTTTTGTTCTTTTAAGTTTAATTATGATTTTTTTTTGTTAAAACGACTTGTAATAAATGTTAAATGTAAGTCGGGCTATGTTAGTTTAAGGGAGGGTAAATATTACATTATTTGTTTCATAGTTAAATTGGGCCAATGAATGGATATATTGGTGTAATTAGTAGATGTAGTATGAGATTCGCTATGTGCAGGATCGCATATTATGCCACACACACCCTTTTTGCCTACGGAATGGGATGGTAAGACGGAAAATGCAGTTCCTTCCTATGGAATTTTTTTATTGCTCTTCACATCAGGCAGATATAGTATTCCTGTCTGGATGTGAGTCAATATCTTCTATTAATCATGCTGTTCAGATGTGCATTCCCGATGCTGTGGTATTAGTGCTGTCATATTCATGCTGCATTGAATACACCGATGTATCAGGTGGATTGACGTTAGTTTAACTGCAAACTTTTGGTCTAAGGTTAAATAAGGGATAGAATATTTTCTTTTCAAATGCAATCTATATAGTCTATTCATACTCGACACTTTAATAAAATATTACTTTCATCTGTGTGAACTTTTAAAATAAAATAAAAACAGTTAAATTGTAAATTAAAATCTAAAGTAAAATAAGTTATAATGTTTTGTAAAAAAATAAAAGTTAGACTAAAATAACAATTCTTTATTTTATATATCTTAAATAAATGTTTGTGTGTGTTATTACTGGCAGTGGTTTTTTTTATTTTTTTAATATCGAAAATATTTTTAGATAAGAATTCATATTTTATAAATCTCTGTGTCTCACTGAGCTAGTGGCATTGGGCTAATGGTCGGAATAAAAATATATGTAAAATAAGATCTTAACAGTGCATATCTGCCTACTCTATAAATTATCTAGGTTCAAGTAGCCTAGTGGCGCTCTGTAGTGTAGATATGGTAAGACCCACATTCTTTACCATCGTTATAATTCCAGCTTGATTTTTTTTTGAGAGGGGTGATAAGACGCACTTGTCACACTCTCACTTATTTAAAATGAAGTAACTAATGAATTATGAATGATACTATTGCAGACCCCCAATCATATGGGACCTGCAATAAAATAGCACCAGGATTGAACCAGCTAAGGCTACCTCCAGAACAACATACTGGTCTTCCAATAAAGACTTCACAGGAATTAATACCAGGAACCAGGACTCTTCTACTGTAAGATATAAACTATATAATTTTTAAAAGAAAAAAATTTAAAAGTAAAAAAGAACTTTCATCAAGATTTGACAAGCTTTTAATATTCATCTAACCTAAATTTTAAAATGAATTTTTATCTGATTTTTAAGTTTTCAAACTCAATTATTGATGTTTAATTTTAAATATTTGAGTTTGCTAATCATTTCCATTTTTTATGGTTATTGACTAAATTAATTAAAATGTATCAAATTAAAGTTGGGTGTAGGTAGCTGCATGGATAAAAAATTAATAACTATGTTTAAATTCGTTTATGTTTATTTTAAATGGTTAGTTTCAGGCAATTTGTTTCATAGTTAGGACGATGCTTGTGGAGAGATATATGGGTGTTTATATCAATGTAATGTGAAGCATGTTTAGCATACAGGTCAATGTGCCCAACTAAATGCATGACCCCAAAGAGGCTGTCATATCATTGCAATGGTCGCAGACTTATTTCCTGTGCCATTGACCCCTTCTAGCTTTATGGAGGGATTATAAGTCGGCAGAAAGACCGCTCTCCCCCATACGTAGCACTCTTTAATTAATTTATATACATAATTCCTTCACCAGACAGATACCCATTCCTGTACTGGATGAGGATCATGTCCTTTAAATAATATCACACTGTCAGATGCACATTCCTGTTAGCGTGGTTTTATGCTAGAATCTTCACATTGTATTGATTACGACTATATATCTGGAAGCAGGTGTTGGTTTGGCTACAGACTTTTAATCTGAGATTGAATGATTTGTTTTGAAAAGTTATTAACTATGGGCTGTATGTAGCCTATCTATACCCAACAGTTTAAAGTAAAATATTATTAAAATGTCTATCTGTGCGGTCTAATTAAAATAGTAATTTAAAAATTAATGTTAAAATCTAAATATAAATTTTATTCCTCAATTATATATATACATGAATAAAATCTTTTTGTGTTATTAATACTGACAGTGATTGCTTTTATTATTATTTATTAAAAGAAATATATTTAATAAATGTTTTAAACCTCTGCTACTTCATGAGCTAGTGACTTGGGATGATGGCCGTGGTAAAATATTTATGTAAAAATTGGATCTTTAACAGTGCGTATCTGCCTACTCTATAAATTTTCTAGGTTCGAATAACCTAGTGGCACCCTGTATGGTAGATATGCTAATACAGATAGCTTCAATCATTTCTGACCATTATAAAAGGCTGCCCAGCGTGTAGCATGATATTCATAAACCACAAATACCCTGATACAATTAAAATAGTTTAGGAAATAGTGTGAATAGCACCCTGAACATCAGAATAGGTATAGTAGGAATAATTTAGGATAAGATGTGACTGTTAGGTATAAATATGATCATCAAATTACTTTAGTATTTAAAAAAGAAAAGGAATGATTTAGTAATTTAAAAATACGCCCACAACAACAACAAAAAAATTTAACGCATTATTATTGCCAATTAGTATTAACTCTAACTAAAGTCTTTTTTTATCATTTTTTAAAAATAAGCTCAGTGATATGTAATGGGATATATATATGTGTGTTACATTTAAATTCTAATAACTTAATGTTTTTGTAAATATCTAATACTGAATTAAAAGAACAAATCTTCAAAATGCACAAATAACGAATTATTAATCTATTAATATGTTTGATTTAAATATTAAAATAAAATAAGCTTTAAAATAATGATAGAATCAAAGCAAAGATTATAATCTTTAAATAAAATATAATAAAAAACCTTTTAATTTAAAAAATAATGAAGAGAGTTTTTAATCTTAAAAATAAAAATTACAAACAGATCCTTACGGCAAAATGACCATTGAAAAGATGATTACAAAATAGAAACAAAAGACTTGCTTTTCCCACCCAAAGATATAGACACAGACCTCAGTGGAAAAATCCATGCAGCCAGAAACCCAGAATTTACTTAGCCACAAACCCAAAATCTACTTGGCCACAAACTCAAGGAACCAATAAAATAGAGAATGGAATATGTTTGATGGATCCATGCATTCCAGAGATAAGGTGCCTGAGGACTATAAAAAGAAAAAATTCAAAAGCAATAATTAATTAGAGAATTAGAAAATTAAAATTTCAATTCCGTTGTCTTTGCTGAAAGTAAAATAATTTAAAAATATTGTCGCCATCACTAAGAATGTAATCCACTTTATCGTGCTTCCTTCGGTTCAGCCGGCCGAAGGCAGCTTTCATCTCCATGGATCCCAAGATCAAACCACAGATCCCGTCTTCAGAAATCTTCATAAATCGTCATGTCTTCATAGATCTTTGTTGAGAAGGAACGAGCTCAGACAAAGGAAAGTATAATTTATAAATGATAAAAATGAAATCTAAACTCTCTTAAATTTAAAATCTTCAAACTTTATTTGTTTCTAAAAATGAACTATAAACTTTCTTTCCTGAACAAACCTGAACTTTATCTTTTATAAACTTTGCCATTTTAAACTCTGATCAAAAGTTAACGTAATCTCTTAAAATATGTATTGTTTTTTTATTCATGCTTAATAAGATCTGTTTGTAATAGGGTAGGGGTTTGCTATTGCAAACAAATTTAAAGATAGAAAACACATATCGTTATTTGTGCATTAATAAATTTTTAAAAAAAATAGGTCAAATATATTATTTTTGGTAAAAATAAGTTGAATAATATGTGATTTTAAAATAAGTTAAAAACCCTAAGCTAAAGATTTTTTATTAAACAATTAAATTATTAAATTGATTTAAATTTAAGTTGAGTGTAGATGACTGCTGAGACTCATTAAAGTATATGTTAGTTTAAAAGGGGATTTGATTTTGGACTATTTGTTTTGTAGTTCTGTTAATGCTGGTGTAGGGATATATGGATGTTTATATCAATGTAATGTGAAGTGTGTTAGCACAAGGGGCAACGAGTCCAACTGAATGCGTGACCCCATAGAGGTAGTCATATCATTGAAATGGATGCAGATATATTTCCTGCGCCATTGACCCAAACCAGCTCTATGGATTGGGAAAATAAGCAGCAAGATAGACCACTCTCCCATCCATATGTAGTGTTATTCTCTTCAATATATTACATGTATGATTCCTTCACCAGACAGAAGTATATTCCTATGCTGGTCGAAGCTCATGTTTTCTCCAATAATATCATGCTGTTCAGATGCACATTCCTGTCAGTGTGATTCTATGCTAACATGTTCACATTGCATTGGTTGCTGGTATATATCTGAAAGCGAGCATTGGTGTGGCTGCGGAGTTTTAGCCTGGAGTCAAATGTTTGAAAATTGTTTAAGTGCATTGTCTAGGTAGCTCATCTATATTCAACATTCTAAGATTAAAAATTAAAGTTTAAAAAAAAGATAATAATAATGAAACATAATTTTTCTTTTATAATAGTTATTTTGTTTTTTAAGTTTGTGTGTTGTTACTTATATCTACGTCAATAAAATCTTTTGTGAGTTATTAGTACTGACAGTGATCTAGTGATTGTTTTTATTATTCTTTATTAAAATATATTTTAATAAATATATTAAGTTTCTGTGTGTACTTGAGCTAATGACTAGGGCTGGCAGTTGTGATCTTAACAGCACATATCTGTCTACTTTATAAATTTTCTAGGTTCAAATGATCTAGTGGCACCCTGTATGGCAGATATGGTAAGACTGGATATTTCACTTTATTCCTAACGGTTATATATATATATATATATATATATATATATATATATATATATATATATATATATATATATATATATATATATATAATATTACAAGTTGTCTGTATTTTTTCAAAATAATATACCTAAACTTATAAATAAATATTAGAAAATACAGTAATTAAAATTTTTTCAAAAACAACAAAAAATATAAATGTTACATCACTTAGGAGCCTCATAGTCTTTTTCAACTAATATTTTGAAAGGCCAACTTTCCCATAATTCTGTGATCTTAATGTTTGCTGCCTGCCTATTGATTAAGTGTTGCCTGTATTTATATAATACCATAGCTTCCTTGATTTTTCTTATATTATTATTTCTTTCAGTTTGCAATATTTTTATGTTATTACAACTGAAATCAAAACCATATATACATGATTTATTATGGTCATAAAACCAGAAGCTGATAAATTATCATTATCTTTAGAATTTTATTTCATATTTTGAGCTCTTTTTTATAACAACAAGTGCTCTTTTGTTCTTTTCTCCAATGTGCATCTCGACCCACCTATATATCCATTATCACACCTACATATCCATTTGTAAACAATACAATTTTTATTTGTAAATAAGGTTTTATCTTCGGAGTTATTAATTAATTTATTTAATGTAGGTTGTGCATAAAATGCACTGTTAAATTATACCTTTATAAATTTTCCTTATGAAACTTGCCTGTTGATTCAAAATATATGGTATTGATATCCAAATCTTATTATAAAAGGCTTAAAATAGATTAAAACAGATGAAAATTTAATATGTATTCAATTTCTAGATCTTAAGATAACTAGAAACAGAGATAAACTGCATTATTATATGAATATTAAACCAATAGCAAAAAAGGCTACATTCCATATAAATCAAGAGTACCAATGTCACATAAAATGGCAGGTTTGAAGCCATTCTTATTTAGAAATGATAATCTTTGTAAATATTCATCGATAAAGACAAAAATATTGAATTGTATTCTAATGAATTGTTAAATGTTGGATATAATTATGATCATATTTATTATACTACTAAAAATTTTAATTTGAAATGTAAAAACAAAAATAAAAATTAAGATTAATAATAATGTTAATTCTTCTGATAATAAAATTTGGATATGAATACCATATATTTTGAATCAACAGCAAGTTTCATAAGAAAAATTTATAAAGGTATATGTGACTGTGCATTTTATGCAACAGCTACATGAATAAATAAATTAATAAATAACTCTAAAGAAAAAACCTTATTTGCAAATAAAAATTGTATCATTTATAAATGGATGTGTAGGTGTGGTATCAGATATGTAGGTAGGTCAAGATGCACATTGGAAAAAAGAACAAAAGACTGATTGTTTTTTTTTTGAAAAAAAGTAAAAGAACTTTATTATATCTAATGCTTACATTTTAGACTAATAATTAGGTAAAAGATTTTAACAAAGCAAATGAGAAAAAAATTGAAATTATGCACTGTTCCATTGTAGAAGTTTTTTTGGTAATGTTCTAATGTAAGTCTAAGTCTTTTGAAATAATATCTTTAATAGATATTTTTATCATCTGAAAAGGAGAAGAGCTACAATCAATTGAGAGTATAAGTTGGATGATCAGAGCTAATTTGGGAATTTTTGGGGGAAGGATACAAGATTCCATGTTTATGTCACTATATTAGATGGGGCAAGTAACTTATCTCTTTTCCATATTTTTTTAATTTGATTAGTAAAGGTCTGTGTGGAGATTATGGTCACACTGTCAAATATGATCTAACATCATATTGACCACAAAATAAATGCTAGAAAGGTTAGAATTCTGATGGAGGAAAATAAGCTCCTTTTTAAGCAATCAGAAATCACAATCAGAGGAGGAATGACAGGTTTAGATATTACAATAATATAGTTCCTGTTGATCTGGAGGATTGGGCAATAGTATAATATATGCATTATAGTCTCTTCATCCCTTAAACACAGGCTGCAAATAGGGTCAATACTTGGTAGTCCTTTCCTGTAAACCAAAAAGTGATTGGTTGGAAGAGCATTCAGATTGAGCTTTAATAGAAAGTCTAGGTATTTTGGCTCCACATTACAATACTTAAATCTGTATATAATTTTATTACTTATGATTCTCAATAGAATGGGTTCAGGGTTATCATTTACATGAGAGAGTTTAAATGCTTTCCAATAAGAAATTTTATTTGCAAATGAGTTATTTCCTATTTGAAGGTATTTGCTTATAGTGGTATAAAAGGATGTGATCAGTTCTCTCCACCTTGGTGGAAGATGATTGGTAGGATTAATGTTGGTGATATAGTCTAATTCTGGATAGCAATGGTAAAATCTCAAAATTGTGTTATATGCCTTTTCAAAGAGAAAGATGGGGATAGAATGCAATGAGAGGCCATTTTGTTTGGTCAGTTTGCATAGTACTCAGGGCACCCTCTCTCCCCCTCCAAATCAGTTTTAAGCATATGGAATTGATTCCGTTCATAAATACCTTTGTAAACATAGTTCCAGAAATGTAATAATTTATTCTTGGGAAAACAAGCATGTTGACCTTCACATGGACTTATAGGGTAAACCTTCTTCTTGTTGTTATTAAAAAGAGTTCAAAATACAAAACAAAATTTTAAAGATAATGAAAATTCATGAGCTTCCATTTTTTATGACCATAATAAATCATATATATATATATGGTTTTGATTTCAATTATAATAATGTAAAAATATTGCAAACTGAAAGAAATAATAATAAAAGAAAAATCAAGGAAGCTATCTATGTTAATATAAGTACAAGCAAGTCTTAATCAATAGGCAGGCAGAAAATGTTAAGATCACAGAATTATGGGAAAGTTGACCTTTCAAAGTATTAGTTGACAAAGACTACAAGAATAGTCAAAAGTGCTCCTAAGTGACATTTATATTTTTTGTTCTGTTTAAAAAAATGTAATTACTGTAATTTCTAATATTTATTTATAAGTTTACACACACACACACACATATATATATATATAACAATAGATGTCACTATATATGTAGTATATATTAATGAGAGAACAAAAATATTTTCCAAAAAAACAATGTTTATTATCATTATCATCATCATCGTATTATTATTTAAATACAAGTATATTGTCTATACTGAACTTAATGTAATTAAAAAGATTTGAGAATTCCATTATCAGATTTTTAATAATATGGATGACTGAAGAGTTGAACAATGGAGAAGATTGAAGCCTGTCCATTAAAGTTTGAAGATTTTCTATCTTAATATAAACTGAACACTGATTATATATATATGAGTGGGAGATAATAATCTACACCAACTGATGAATGCTGGCTTAGCATGAAATACGTATATTGGAGATGATTTGTCTTTGTCACATGTATATTATGGTCATGTGTGTCGGTTGTATAAGATAGAGTGAGTAGCTGTAGGGAGCTTGAATGTCTGAGTTCAAATCTCTTCTGGTTATATTATTACTATTATTATGTATGTGGTTATTGCTGTTAAATAATATTTGTATTATTTATTTCTGAATTATACCTATATATGAAATAATATATAAGATGCCTATTTAATTCTTAAAAATAAGCCTACTGTGGATAATACATTTGGAAGCATTGAAAGGTTGACATGATTATAAAATATCTATTAATTCAGAAAAAAATAAAATTTATTATTTAAATAAAATAAAATAAAAGATGTCATTTTCAATTTAAATTTATAATTTACATCAAATATCTCAATCTGATTACCTCTTTCTAAAAGTTTAACTTAAAACAATCATTTTATTTATACATGCACACATAGATTCAATTATATAAAAAGTAGAAATCACTCTCCAAAATGTTATGTTATTTCAGCAAGACCCTCTTTGAATGAATATGAAGTCTGAATCTTAAGCAGCATGATTTGTTATTTTTAAATTTGAATTTTCAGCTAGTTGTACACATTTGAATTTTACTCATGTATGTATATGTATAATAACTATTTCATATAATATTTTAAAACTATGTAAACAATGGAATGATCACTTCCCAAATACTGTTAATATTAATCTGCTAATCTCTTTATCAAATTGTCAAGAAAACATAAGATGATTATTTAAGTATGCAAGGTCCGATCTCATAGAGAGGGCTAGTCCAATTATTTAGGCTAAAGCTCAAATCGTACACAGATGTAAATAAAAGCTCTTTTAATTTATCCAAATATTAAATTTCATATGGTAGATATAATTGTGAATTAATAGACTACAGCCAAATATGAAATGAATAATTAATACATTTTAAAACTATATATGAACATTAAGACCAGCTCTCCAAATGCTGTTAATGTCAATGTGCCAACCTATTTACAACATTGTCAAACAAATGTAAAACATTTCAGACTTGTTGTCTCTATAATATCAGAGTTACCATGTATAAATGTCATTTTTATATTTGTTTGGCATGTTTGGTAATAAAAATAGGATATTGATTTTAATAGTGTTTATAAAGGTAGTCATTGAAATCCTCTGAGGAAAGTACTTGTTATTACACTGAAACTTCAGCTATTTCGCTATTATATTTTTACTACATGGAAGCTCTGGAAAATAATACTATATATATATATAAGTAACCTAGTGAAATTAGAGTTGAGATGATTTCTGTATTAATCGAGTGAGATGAATAATCTCTAGTAATAATAATAATAATAATAGTAGTAGTAGTAGTAGTAGTAGTAGTAGTAGTAATAATAATAATAATAATAATAATAATAATAATAACAATAATAATAAGAATAATAAGAATAATAATAATAATAATAGTAGTAGTAGTAGTAATAATAATAATAATAATAATAATAATAATAATAATAATAATAATAATAATAATAATAATAATAATAATAATAATAATAATAATAATAATAATAATAATAATAATAATAATAATAATAATAATAATAATAATAATAATAATAAGCTCCACAGTGCAAAACAGCATGAACAAAATATGGTGGCTTCCCAGTTTTATATCTAAGGCAAAGAAGTATGTATGGACTTAGTCTCAGCACATAAGAACAATGGAAAACACACCAAAAATATAATTCTCTTCAGGGACCTAGGTACCTTAATAGAATGTGACAACTATCTTGAAATATAAAACACTATCATCTCATGGAATAAAGCATATGAACAATGGAGATAGCATTTCCATCCTGCAAAACACAACAAGCAAACAATATTAAATAAAGCCTAATATTCTGAGGCATATATCGCAAGCTGAATGATGGCAATATAACAAATTATCACTGTGAAAGCTGCCTAAATAAATATTCACATTTAAAATTTAGCAAACAGCAAGCAATGTCTGAAAACAACAATTATATGATTAGACAAACAACTATAAATATATTTAAAGATAATAGCACACTAAAATTTGGTATCAGATAAAAAATACACACATATATGCAATGTATAATATAAAGTTTATAGTAATAAAGTGAGCATAATTTTAAAATAAATGTAAATAATATGAGACTAATAAATGTTTTAGTAATATTAAAATTTAATGGTAAATCATTGTATCACAATAATTATGAAAATTTTAGACTTCTGATAAACCCATTTTGCTGTTTTATCAATGAATAAATGACAAAATAAATAATGCAGGAGATGAATATCTCCATTGAATAAAATCAGAAATTTTACCTTAACCAGCATATATTAAATTATATATGAAATTTACCTTATTACACATTCTGTCAAAAATCCATTAAAGACAATAATAATGACAATAAAATTTACTTTGACATAGAATATTGTCATAACGATGATAACATAAAGAAAATAGTAATAATAAAAATATTGCATTTTTTATAATGGCTTAGTTCACTAGCAAAATCTTTCTGTAATGAGTGGTCTGTTGAGGATATAAAGTCCTTCAATGACAGATTGTCCATGTAATGAAGCATCTTTACCACATGAATAATAAATATTTTTTAGAGCAAATATAACTTCCAGATATGCATTAAAAACAAAATAATAATACAGTTCTTAATTCTAAATTAAGGACTACGTTTGAGTTCATTTAAAAGAATTGGCCAGTGTAAAATAGCTAGCTGGAGAATAATCATTTGACAATATCTAGGCATAACACAATTTTTGTTCTTATAATATTTTTGGAGTCTGCGGTTCCATTAGAATAGGAAATATACTTTTACATTTTTTTAATTTTTTACAAACAAGTACACTTAAAAACAAGTTTAAATTAGTTTAATAATACAAGTCAATTCCAGGGATTGAATTTTAGCAATTTTCTTTTTACAAATATTATTAAATTTAATAGTCAGCACATATTACAATGCATCAAACATCCATTGTAAATTATTTCTGCAAACTTAATCCAGTTGTTCGAATCTCCTTAATAATCTTTATATTTATGTAGGTTTTTAACTTATATCTTGGGTTCACTCAATCTTTCATCATCATCATCAGCTGAATACTCATGCAAAATGTTGTAGCACCAGGCCAGGATAGAATGAATTTATGTGGTATTACTGTAGGTGTTGTCCATAATGTTATTTAGATTTTAAATCTTATTGAAAGGACATACATTTTTGACTGCTATATATATATATTGTAACGGAATATATGCCATTACATTATTTTAAAATGAAAATAAAAAGATTGTAATTAAAAACTGATTTATTAAAAAGAAAAAAACTTAAAAACGGAAAATTAAAAGTTGTTGAATATATATATTGTCGTGCAGATGGAAAACTTAAACTATTTTAAGAAAAAGTATTTGAAAGTATTTTTTTTTGTAAAAAAGTAAAGATATAAAGATTTGATATTTTTGGAAATAGAAATAATGTTGATTTCTATAATCTTAGAAAACGGAAATGATTGTCTTATTAATTAAATGATTGTTCAAAAGCAAACTGGCCCTTGAGGCATTTAAAATAAATTAAAGGGTCAGATAAGAGAGTACAAAGAAATTAAATGACCAATGCAAACACCAGAAATGTCAGCATGGACCGTAATTGAAACACCAGAGGATTAGTGACGTCTTGCCAGTTGAATCCAAAGATTGGATAAGAGACTAATAAAAATATAAAAGCCAAATTATTATTATAATTGTTATCTGAGAGCTGACTATGAATATGTCATTATAACTAGCTATATTGCAGATTTTCACGATGTGGAAGTCTGCAATAGATTTAATTTCCTGGACAACCAGCTGAGGCCTATTGATGACAGTTTCTGACCAAATGCATGGCAAGTCACAGTTTCATTTCAAAGAAGGACAAAATCTACGAAAGTGATCACGAAGATGGACTTCTAAATCTGCTAAATCCATAAAGTATGAACTCTAGTATCTATCTAATAAGAACTTTCCTAAAATTGCAATTAATTAATAGCTGAAAATAAGAACTCTTATCTGACTTAAAAATGCAAATTCAATTGTTAATATTTTTTATGCAGATGTTTAAGCAATCATTTCCATTTCATTTTTTTGTGTGTGTATTATGTTTTAACTAAAATGTATTAAATTTTAAGTTGGGTGTAGATATCTGCATGGATAAAGATTAATAACTATGTTTAAATTCGTTTATGTTTAATTTAAGGGATTTTAATTTCAGGCTATTTGTTTCATAGTTAGAACGATGCTGGTGGAGGGATATATGGATGTTTATATCAAAGTAATGTGAAGCGTGTTTAGCATACAGGGCAATGTGCCCAACTGAATGCATGACCCCAAAGAGGCAGTCATATTGTTGAAATGGTCGCAGATGTACTTCCTGCGCCATTGACCCCTTCTAGCTCTATGGACAGGGATTTATAAGACATCAGAAAGACTGCTCTCCCCCATATGCATTACTCTTTAAAAAAATTATATATATGATTCCTTAGTCCAGCAGATGCACTTTCATGTTCTGGACATGGATCATTTCCTTCAAATAATATCACGCTGTCAGATGCACATTCCTGTTGGCATTGTTTTATGCTAGCATCTTAATATTGCATTGGTTGCAAATATATATCTGAAGCTGACATTGGGTTGGCTACGAACTTTTAGTCTGAGATTGAATGAATGTTTTGATAAGTTTTTAAGTGAAAAAAAATCTATGTAGACTATCTATACTCGACATGCTAAAGTAAAATATAACTTAAATATCCATCTGTGTGGTCTATTTAAAATAGTAATTTAAATTAAAAAAAAAAATTAATGTTTAAATCTAAAAATAAGTTTATTCCTCAATTTTAAATGTGCGTTAATAAAATCTATTTGTGTGTTAATTACTGGCAGTGGCTTCTTTTATTTAATTGTTTTAAATATTAATATATTTTGAGAATCTAAATCTATTAAAAACTTATAAAAATGTTTAAATCTCTGCTACTCTATGAGCTAGTGACATTGGGCAAACGGTCAGAATAATATATATAAAAAATTCTTTTGAATCTTAACTTACATATCTGCCTACTATATATAAATTTTTCTAGGTTCAAATGCCTAAATGGCACCATTGTAGTGCGGATACGTTAAAGGCTCATTTTCAGTGACCGTTAAAATATATATATATATAATTGTTTATTACTTTAAATTAAGAAGTGAGGCATGCAAGTAAATATATAAAGTATAAACTTTCTGTAATGATGGAATAATAATGAAAATCTTAAAAGAAGCAGGTGAAGAAATAGAACAATTGTTGACAAAGTTAATATATAAATGATAAAGATGTATTAGATAATTAGAACAATGCAATAGCCATTTTGATATTTAAAAAAGTTGCTAAAGAAATTATTAAAAATTAAAGACCCATCATTCTTTTATCAGTTCTATACAAAATTTTTATAAAGATGATTACAAATCATCTAAAGTAAATTTTTGGATTTTAACCAACAAAAAAAAACAAGCAGGATTTAAAAGTGGTTTTAGCACAATAGATGACATCCAAATATTGTGTGAAGTTATAGAAAGGACCAATGAAAATGAGTTGTCATTATGTTTTGAATATGTGAATTATAAAAAGTATTTAATTCTATAAATATTTCTTCTGCAATTAAATGACTAGATCATCAAGATATTGGCTTAGAATATTGTCATGTTCTGGGAAGTATTTATCGAAATGCAATGGCTATAATTAAAATGCATAGTTACACTAAGAATATTAACATCTCCAAAACGTTTTACATGAGATTTGAAAGAAGTATTTTCTGAATTAAAATGGGTAACTGAAAGAGTAAAAATAAATGGTGATTATTAAGTCATGTAAATGCTAGATCATGTAATTGTTTTTGCAAGTAATACTTCAGAAATTCAGGAAATGTTTCAAGAGTTACTAAATGAAGGTATAAGGTAGACATGAAGATAAATGCTATAAAGTCTAAAGTAATATTCAATAAATTTTTTCCAAAAGAAGAAAATAAAAGATTGATAATAATAAATTAAGAGAAGTTAACTACAAATACCTTGATCAAATTTATTAATACAGATAAAAATATAATGGATGAAATTCAACATTGAGTTAATCTTGGATGTAATGCTTTTGATAGAAATAATTTAATATGAAAACAAATATGCTTATGGGTTTAAAAAGTAAAGGCTTTGAGAAATATGTTTTATCAATTCTTATTTATGGATCTGAACTTCGATACTTAACAGAACAACAATACAAGACTTCAGACCTCTCATCAATGTATATGGACAGGTATGTTAGGAGCAAAAAAATTAGATCAAAAACAAAACAGGAAGGTGTGAAAACAAAAAGATAATATTGGCATCATTGAAAAAATTAAAAGACTGTTGGGTAACTGGACTGAAGACATTGCTAGAAGAGATTATAATAGATGAACACTTGAAGTCTTAAACTGGATTTCAAGAGATTGTAAAAAATCCAGGCAGAGACCACATATAAGATGCATGGATGAAATAAAAAAAGTTCTTAGGTGTTTTTGGTATAACGCCATCTATAGTCATAAATACAAGCGTATGCAAGTTTTTAACTTGTGTTTTTTGTTTTTCATAAATGTACCTTTGAAGTCTTTCTTGCAATGATATATATTGCAGAGACTTCTACTATGTGGTGATGCTGAACTGATATCAGACCCATGTAGCTATCTGGCATGCGATGCTGAGTTTGAAGACATTACGTGTCTAAAAGATTCACGCTTGCAAGCTGAATAGAAACTGTTTCTTAAACACTCAGAGTTTGTGTTTTAGATCTAGTTTCTTAATCCTGTCCTTTATTGACGATAGCAAATAGCTTGAAATCATGATATGAAGGTGGAAATTAAGTTAGAGATAGTGAAATACTCGCTCTGATGTTTATGTAAACAAACACTTGAAGGTGTTTTTGGTATAACGCCATCTATAGTCATAAATACAAGCGTATGCAAGTTTTTAACTTGTGTTTTTTGTTTTTCATAAATGTACCTTTGAGGTCTTTCTTGCAATGATATATATTGCAGAGACTTCTACTATGTGGTGATGCTGAACTGATATCAGACCCATGTAGCTATCTGGCATGCGATGCTGAGTTTGAAGACATTACGTATCTAAAAGATTCACGCTTGCAAGCTGAATAGAAACTGTTTCTTAAACGCTCAGAGTTTGTGTTTTAGATCTAGTTTCTTAATCCTGTCCTTCACTGACGATAGCAAATAGCTTGAAATCATGATATGAAGGTGGAAATTAAGTTAGAGATAGTGAAATACTCGCTCTGACGTTTATGTAAACAAACACTTGAAGGTGTTTTTGGTATAACGCCATCTATAGTCATATATATATATATATAACATAATAATAGCTGAAATCTGTGAACAACAGGATTTTAATGTGAAAATCGATTTTGACAAAAAATTTCTAATGTTGATAAGTTTGAGTTATTATTTTATGATTTAAACCTGTGAATCATTTAGTTTTATGCAAAGTCAACTTTATCTAAATAAAATATATATACATACACGCACAATTAAATAATACTATGGAGACAACTATGTAACCATCCAAATTAATTTATAGTGCTTCTACAACTCTATGGTCACGGACAATGTTTATCAAATGAGTTGCATATAATTCATATTATAATGTTTAATATGATATATAAATAAACTACAACCGACATCAAACGTTACGTTAGCTTAATTTCAGCAGTGCTTCCTTGTGAAACAATATAAGTTAGGATACATTCAGACTTATGTTTGTTTTACAAGGGAGTGCTGCTGAAATTAAGCTAACGTTTGGTATCAGTAATATTTTATATTGGAATTTCAACTCGCAAAATGCAACTGGTTTTATGTTATATATATGATTTCAAATATAATCAATCTTTAAAAACACTTAAAATATAATATCGGCGTTTATATAAAATGTCAGACTGTCGACTTTGGTGGAAAGGCTGATTTTCAAATCATAATTTTGCTTGATAAATAGAATCAATGTGTTGTATTTTTTCTGTGTTGATAAATTAAGAGAATATGGAGCGCAATTCAGGAGCACATACGAATAATTTGATTTGTTACATGTGTCATATATATATTTAAACTCAGAATTTTTGAGTTCAAAATGTCTTCTACTTCTAAGTTCAATATATATATATATATATATATTGTAACGGTATACACCCTCTCAACAAGATAAATTAAGGCAGTTGCATCTCACTATAGTCAGATATAAGGTCTTCATATAGGATGCCACGAATGATGTGATTTAATTTTGATATAAAACTATATTTGTCCCAATAAATAACTTATTATTAATAAATTATTATATCTAAACCACATCAAATCAATTTTCATCTTAATTAACTCTACCGTTATGCTCAGATTTCTAGCTCAAGGAAGTTTAACAATTTACTCTCTTCAGGGATTCCTATCAATATTCTAAAGTAATATTAATAACAAATCTCACTGACTCTTTAAATTAAATAAAACAAAATTGTAGACTTCATTTAATTTAATATAAAAAACGTAATTATTTATTTAACAATTAAATAACTTAATTTTTACAATATATAAAAATTATTTATATATCTACCTCCTTATATTAAAAATATAAATATTCTATTTACTTACGGTAGATATATTTTCTAACCTATAACACTACATGAATTTACAATGTATATAAAATATAACTAACCAAATATTAAGACTTTTATATTAACACTATTTTACAATAATTAGATTATAGAAATAATAATCCAATCATTTGTATATAATGCCTTCATTCGTTAAAATGATTGTCTGTAACTTATATTTATTAATATAAAAATATATACTTCACAACAATGTTAATCATTTATTCATTTATCATACCTTATGGTTATTAGCCTATTTGGATTAGTATAAACAATGTAGTGCCATGTCATAGAAAATAATAGTATATGGATTTAAAAATAATTTAATCTCTTACCTCTAAGTTCACATTATCCCTTTCCCATATTAACATTTCTTAACTTATATTTAAATATTTATTAATCATAAATAAAAATAAAAATATCTTAAATTATTAATTCTCTCTTATTATTCATAAGAAATGAATACGATGATAAAGGAAATGAAATTAACTTTTCTTAATTATAATTAAAAAAAACAAACTTAAATGGTATTTATAAAAGTTAATACAATAATCTCAGATGTTCCTCGCAAATTAAAATCCTTCTAAGACGCAATTCTTGATTCCTTCATTGTTAGACATTAAAGAAAATAATAAGATATCCTAAGTTGACATTTAGTTTCCTCTCTATATGTACATTTCAACTTCTTAATACACAATTTCTTTATTAACAATTATAATTCCATTTTGAAGATCTAACTTTTGTATAATCTTATAGGCATTCAGCAAAAGATGTTATTCACACATATATATTTGACTAGGCAAGTGCATTTCATATATCCTACGATAATCAAGTGTTCTACTCACTTTGCATTTTTCTTATAATGTAAAGTACATTAAATCTAGTTGAAGTTTTTATAAACATGTTCTTTTTTAAAACGAAGTTTAGAATTTAGAATATGTAATTCGAACAATTTTTATAGAACACGAAAATATATTCAGATTACTTTCTTTAAACAAATATTAGAAATTTCTTCTAATGAGTATTAAATTGTTCAAAATATAGATGTGATCTTACACTGTTTTTTTGAATCCAACATAGTATAAGTTTTTATGAGGATATAGCTGACAAAAAATAGAATCCTTAGTCTTCTAACAAAAAGAATAGAATTATTATATCTTGCTCCATGAGCTTGCTGAAGCATACACATTCTACATTGTTTCAATAACAATTCGATATTAAAACAGTAAGTTAACTTCATTTCCTTTAATTCGATAAACTATGTGAATGCAAAAGTCATTTATTACCTTGTCAACCATATTTTCAAAGTCTTTTTTTCATTTTAAAGAATGAAAAATACTAACTTACTAAATTATATATTTATTTTCATAAATATAATAAGAATACAAATATAATGTATACATATTTATTAAATGTATTTATGAGTATATATATACTCCTACATATATATATATATATATATATATATATATATATATATATATATATATATATATATATATATATATATATATATATATATATATATATATATATATATATATATATATATATATAAATTTTAGATACACTATGGAGCCTATTAATTATTCCTGTGGCGATAATTGTAATTGTTATCGCAGTCGTATTTCTAATTTTGAAAAAAAATAATAAGCACACAAAAAAAACTGCACCAGAAAATGAAGCATCAGCAGGGAGTGAAGTGAAAGTAGGTGACAATTTAATTTCTTTCTGAAATTTTGTTTGCTTAAGAATTTACACTACAGTAATATAGTTAAATTGTTTGGAAGAGATACCAATGGATAAACTTAATTAAAATGTTTCTTAACAAATCTTTTCTAGTAATGTAACATTTTTTTAAACATGCAATTTCATTTTTTTTAAAAAAAATATGTATTGTCATTCTTGTATTAATTTTCGGATCAGTTTTGCTAACTCTATTACGATATTATGGTAAGTTTAGAGAATTAAAGAGATTATATTTGAGTCGTGTAACTTATAAAAATAATTTTTATAAATAGTGAATATCCTTATCATGGATTTTCTGAGTGCTGTGCTCCAGATACCTGTGTGTGCCACAGATGGTGAATATTGGATTGGCATTTAGATATGAAAACCAGCTGTGAATTACAAATGAATAATGCCCCTATAATATCTCTTGCTGACTTGTAGAATAAAATGTTGATTCATCAAAAGCTAGGAAATGTTTCTGATACAAACAGATTTTCTGTCTCCATCTTTTCCTTCTTCAGTCACAGAAGTTATTGTCAGGCCCTGTCATCACAAGTCTCTCTTACCATTACACATCTTCTTATAATAACTATGACTATAGGATTTGTGTTTGTGCAACAATATTTCCATTCTTATACTATATGCATAACACTTTTGATTCCAATATTCCCTTTATGTTTTTTTCTTACTTTAGGTCAAATTTTTGAGAATTAAGAAAGTAATGATGGGGATAGACTTGGTAGACTATCAGTCCTTAGTTGTTATTTTTTTCAAGGCAGTAAAATCAATATGGTGCCAGTTTAGAACTAGATTTATGTGAGAGAGGAGTTTTGGCTGGCAAAAATTATATGCTTAGGCAGCACTATTTAAAGTTTCTTCTCTATATCATGGAAATGAAGGGCACATAAAATTGTGGTCTAAAATGGTCTGTCTGACACAATCTGGCTAGGTTATCATGCCTGGTGAATTACTCTTGAGGGGAAAATATAATAAGTATCATCATCATCATCATCATCATCATCATCATCATCATAATAATAATAATAATAATAATAATAATAATAATAATAATAATAATAATAATAATAATAATAATAATAATAATAATAATAATAATAGTAATAATAATAATAATAATAATAATAATAATAATAATAATAATAATAATAATAATAATAATAATAATATCATTAGTAGTGGTGAAGCAAAAGACAATGGTAATACTAAATATAAGTATCACAAATCTATTTTTTTCTAAATATAGGTACACAGACAGAATGTGCGAATTTTATTTTATACAAATACTTCAAGAGCAAAATGGAGAAATGCGTTTGTGGTTAAGGAGCTGTCAAATTTTAAAACTGATAAAGCTCTCTTTAGCAAAAGCTCATTTCTCAGAGGAAGGAAGATTATTAGAGCAGACGAATGAATACAGGTTTTTTGAAAAGACGAGTAGGTCAGTGAAAGAAAAATGCATGATGTTAAAATTTCTATAAAATTTAATTTAATATCTTTTATTTTTTGAAATTTCTTGTATCAATTAGTGATCATAAAACTTGCCTTGCATAATGTTAATAGTGTTTATTTTATTACTGCTTGTACTCTTAACATAGATCCTGATAACTCAAGAATGAACGATTATATTTATAGTTGGAAAATATTATTACAGCAATACCATTAAAGGATAAAATTTTGTTCTTGGATGCTTTAATATACATGTTGGTATAAATAGCTGACTTTGGCAAAATGTTATTGGAAGGAATGATATTTGGGTTGTAAATTCAAATGGTTTGTTATTATTAATTTTATGAATAGTACATGAATTAACTGTCACAAATTCATTGTTTAGGCAAAAGAAAAACCAACCATGCATGCTAAACAATGGCATCTAATAGATTAAATTATAATTAGGAATCAAAATAAAAGAGAAATTTACATAATGGGAACATATGCTCTAAAATTAAAATGATAGTTGCATTAAAAATATATTTTATTCCAATCATATTTGAAAAAATATGATGTTTGTTCTCTAAAACAATATGCTACATGTACTAAATTTCAATTGCTATTAAACACTAAAATTATTAATTTGGATCTTCAGGACTATCATATTACTGAAGCATGGAATTGTCTTAAGGAGTATGTCATGGATACCAGTAAGTCTATTCTAGAGTTTTCTAAAAAGAAGATTCATGTCTGGCCTTCAGAAAATGACCTAATTATTACTGATTTTATTAAAAAGAAACATGTGGCATTATCTGTTGGGCAAAATAATAGATTAAAGGTGGAACTTTATAGTAAATTTATTGATCTGAAAGTAGACATTCAGTGACTGATAAAAAAGCTTTAAAATGATAGATGGATTAAAAGTACAAAGAAGATATAACCATCTACTGATTATTGTCATTTTAAGTCTTTATTTGATGCAGTGAATGCAATCCATAGACCTGAGATATAGTCATCATAATTTTATTAAATGATGCAATGGCATTTTCTTATATGATGAGTATGATATTTTGAACAGAGGTAAGAATATTTTCATCAAATTTTGAATAATGATACAATAATAGAGATGATGACTTTTAATGATATATCTATATTATCTAGTTATTTAGATTCAGATAAAGAGAATAGAGGAAGATTGTGGTAATCATCTCTGGAATATCAGTATCTATTACAAAACATGTACTTTCAAAAATTTTATTGAATATATGTTTCCAGTTATAGATGAATGGTTATCAATATACTTTTAGAAAACCAAGAAGCATTATAAATATGATTTTTGTTTCCAGGCAAATGACAAAAAAGTGTTGGCAACAGAGGAGTAATTTATATATTGGCTTTATTAATTTGGTCAAGGCATTTGATTCGGTTAAATTATTTAAAATTATTTGGCTGTTCAACAGCTATTACATGATGGAGTGAGCAGAAATATTGTTACTACAAGTGGAAAATGTGAGGCATTCAAAATAAAAAGCATTTTTTTCAATTTTTACATAATGGTCTTTGGAATTGTTTATTGGTGATTTAAACAGACAAGGATCAAAATACTTTAGAGATTTAATAGTGAAATTCTTAATTCAAATCGATTAAAAGCACAAAGAACATCTTCAATTTCTTTGATTATGGATTTACAGTATATTGACGATTGTGCTCTTTTGTCAGCTCAAAAGTCGATTTACATAATGTTCTTAATGTTTTTACTGCAACTTATAAAATTTCTGTTCATTTAAATTAAAGTTCAAAAACTCGAGTTTTATCAGACAATGACAGAGGAATAATGCTCAGCATGGAAAATAACTATTGCAATGAAGTTAACTGTATATAGCGTTATTTTGTCTAATATATTGTGTGGATGTGAAACATGGATGATAACAGAGCAGTATAAAAGCATTAGACAGATTTCATTTAAAGTTGCTCTGTAAAAATTTTAAAATCACAATGATAAGAATGTAAAGTCAATCAGTGTTGTCTTCAGATTGCTGGATGTGATTCTGCTGAGTCCACCATTGCAAAATTGCACTTTTGTTAGAATGACAGGTAAAACAAAAGACTAATGGAAGACTTTCTAAAAGAGTGTTTTATGATGAACTTAAACATGAAATTTATATCTAAAATTGGCCTGTTTATGTAATTCAGCCATTTATTTGCCTTCATTGCCATTTCATTGGTCAGCTGTATTGCATGTTTAATCAGATCTTGATAACATTGTATTTTGGACAAGTCCATTAAAATGAGGGCACTACAGTTATGTTTTCTTTATTTGACAAAAACCGGCTTATAACACAAAGCACAATTAGCTACAAAAATGTCAAGTTTTTTTTAAAAAAGTAGCATGAATAAGACACTTTTTTTACTAGTTGCTGTAATTATTAAATTCTAAAATTTGGTGCATATATCCTTTGTAGTGATATAACTTTAAATTAATGCAGTACGTTTTAAACTGTGACACTTGTTAATGAATAACAAATATCATTAAACTATATTTTAAGCTGCTGCTATAAGCTTGTTAAATTCCAATTGCAAATATGGCATTGTTTCTCTTTTTAGTCGCATATTTCAGTTTTTTTCTTAAACTTTGTTTCTTCTAACAATGCAGTTTTTAACAAAATAGTAGCTATAAATATGGGGGTAAGAAGTCTCTCGAAAGCCCTCATCTAATATAGCATTTTTCGTTATATACTAGCTTCATTATCTGTGTATACAGCACCCCCTATATATATATATATATATATATATATATATATATATATATATATATATATATATATATATATATATATATATATATATATATATATATATATATATATATAAAAACATTACAAGCATAAAGCTAAACTAGTCAATATAAAATCAAAACTACCCCAAATCCAAAATTAAAACAGACCAGCATAAAAATAATATAAAAACACAACCTAAGGTTTCACTGCTACAAGCAGACTTCTCAAGTGTAAAGAACTACAAAAACTACACAATATATATAATATTAAAAACTACGCACAAATCCATTCACTTCCCATCCACCCTTAATATTAAAAGAACTCTTAAATAAGTTAATTGCTTCAGAATAATAAATTTTCAATAATAAAGAGTCTTTAATTCTTCTTTTGATTTCATTTCTCTCAAAGAAGACAACCTTGGCTTCATCAAAATCAATAGTGTGGCCTGTATCTTTTTCATGGACTTACAAAGCAGAACTAAGATATCCATTTTTAACTCTACTTCTATGAACCTTTATTCTTTCATTTAAACTCAAACTATTCTGACCTATGTAAACCTTCTTACAAAATAAACAAGAGATAAAATATACTACACCAGGAATAGTCTTTCTATCAAAAACTTCTTTTGTATTATTTAATAAATTATTCAATGTAACACCCCTTTTCCAAGCAATTTTCTTATTTCCAAACAATATACTATTTCTACACACAATTTTATAAGAAGACAATTTAAATGGCAAAGAAATAAAATCATATTTTTCTTTAACCTTTACATCCTTACAAATATTACTATTAAATAAAATACTTTTAACAAATTAATCAGAGTATCCAACACTCAAGTAATCTTTATAAAATTGATATTTCTGAAACAAAGCCACCCCACTAGAATTATTTAATTTAATATTTCTATGACAATAATTCCTTAAAGCAGCTACTTTATGACATACAGACTGATAGCTATCAGAACCTGATAGCTATCAGTCTGTATCTCATAAAGTAATAATTTATTAAATAATACAAAATAAGTTTTTGATAGAAAGACTATTCCTGGTGTAGTATGTTTTATTCCTTGTTTATTTTGTAAGAAGGTTTACATAGGTCAGAGTAGTTTGAGTTTAAATGAAACAATAAAGGTTCATAAAAGTAGAGTTAAAAATGGATATCTTAGTTCTGCTTTGTATGTCCATGAAAAAGATACAGGCCACACTATTGATTTTGATGAAGCTAAGGTTGTCTTCTTTGAGAGAAATAAAATCAAAAGAAGAATTAAAGAGTCTTTATTATTGAAAATTTATTATTCTGAAGCAATTAACTTATTTAAGAGGTTTTTTTAATATTAAGGGTGGATGGGAAGTGAATGGATTTGTGGGTAGTTTTTAATATTATATATATATATATATATATATATAATATATATAATATATATATATATATATATATTGTGTAGTTTTTGTAGTTCTTTACACTTGTGAAGTCTGCTTGTAGCAGTGAAACCTTAGGTTGTGTTTTTATATTATTTTTATGCTGGTCTGGTTTAATTTTGGATTTGGGGTAGTTTTGATTATATATATATATATAATTATATTCTGTAAATAAATTTATTTATTAGGAACAGAATGTTACATTTTCCTCACACAAGCTAAGGTATGTTGTATATTTAATATCACTTTTTTAAGGTTAATATTGCCTTGCATAATTCATGGTAAAATGATGGTCTATGGAGCTTAAAATCCATAGACTATAACTTTGGTCCATGAATTCTGGTTCTTAAGCTTCTTGTGAGTTTTTCAAGATACTTATTATACTATTTGATTAAGTGTAATAATAGAGTGGTGAATTCTGGAGCTCAACATCTAAGCTTTTTTAATTCTCACTGTCATATATGAGTGTTGATCTTATAAACTCAGGAGCAATAACTAATCACTTATTTTTAGAAATTAATATAAAGAAATATTTTAGACATAAAACTGAAAAACTTAAAATATAAACAAAAATATAAACCTATAAACTCCTCAAAATATGCAATATAAATACAGATGTCTTCAAAATACAATAGTTTAAAATTTTTAACTTTTAAGTAGAGAAAAATTCTTAACAATTTATAGTTGTATTTGACAGTTTTGCATGTTTTGGCCAATTCGCCAACTGGTGAATTTTTCCATAAGTATTATACATTAAAATGCATGTAAAATGGTATATTTTATTATAAAAGAATTTTGCTAAAAAAGTGTGTAGAAAGTGGGAAATTCAAAATTCTCACTCTAACAATAGACATAAGTCCTGCCTGACATGTTCAGCCATTGTATGTTGACAAGGCTGTAAAATGTTTAGCATTTTATGACATTGTAGTTCCAATGACCCAAAAACGTGTTTATTTGCAAATTTATTACAGTTTTAGATACTTTTTAAAAATATTTTACACTATATTTATTAAATATCAAGAAATATTAATTATTGATAACTTATTTTGACTTGAAATACTTTATTTTCAAAAATATAACATTATAATAGCAGCTAACATAAATATGGCCAGAAGCAATTTAAAAGACTAGCTTTGACATAAACAATCTACTTTATATTTATCTGTAAGAAAATACCACAATTTTGCAATACATATTCAAAAAAATTTAAACTTTTAAAGCATAATTCATTAGATATAAGAGAAATAAATAATTATTCATTTTGATGGTTAAAAATAATAAGAATTAAGAAATATTTTGTTGATTTTATAAACTGAAAATAATCTTTCTAGAAATGATGACATGTAAAGTCATCATTTTGATTGCAATCTTATTTTTTAAATATTTACAGAAACAAAATGTGAACATTTGAAATTTATTTCAGTAGTAAATAAAAAGATCTAACAATTGAAGTCAAATATAGTATAAGTAATATTCATTTGATGATATATTTTACGTTGATGTGTGAGACAAGAAAAAGTGCCATAAAATGCTAAAATATTTAAGTCTATGCAGCACCAAGAAAGGGTTAATACTTATCAAATAAAGATACAAATTTAACTTTTATTTGTATAAACAAATTTATATAATTTTATCTTATTTTTATTTTAATTTCAATGAAATTTAGATCAGTAAAAAATACACGTAGGAAAGATTTAAAAGAATTACATATTAAGCTGGGCACTCTTTGAGTGGCCACACACAAGGTGGCTGTATTTAAAGCTACAGCTCATATATATATATATATATATATAATAAAATTATTAGTTTAGGTAGCTATCATTATATAATCACAATAATTAAATGGATATGGACTATAAACATAGTATAAAATGGATGAGGTCAGTCTGTGTATATATTTTTTACCCACACACACAAGAATAAAGGAATATTAAAGCTACAATTTGTAAATTTACACATATTGTATTATATATGAGTACGTAATATTTTTGTTTTATTTCACATTTGTAATTTTAATCTTAAATTTGTTTACATGTTGGAACATGTCAGAAAAAGAGGAAATGATTAAAAGTAAAATGTTCCAATGCATCTATATTTTATAAGTTTTATCAGTTATTTTCTCTGCTAATGCATTAAGCAAAGTCAGGTGGCCATTGTCTTACCAAATGTTAAAAGACATTAAGGTCATTCTGCTTTGTATTTTTATTTTTATAAACAAAAGAGTTAGAGGAAATCGGATGCAATACTTGCAGAGAAAAATCTAATTCATTTGTTGGATTGATATTTTTAGTTTTAATTCTTTGTAATAAAACAGCAAGAAAATTTTTCTTTGTATCCAAATTTTAAATTGATGTTTATCAGTTATAGTGGTCTGAGTCAACCCAGCATAAAAATTAAAGATAAAATTATTTAAAGATGCACATAACCTAGAAATGTATGTGCATTGTTTGAATCCATTAGCCATCAAATTAAAAGTTAGATGATGCAATTATTCCAAGTGGGCAGGAATACCCAGATTCATAATGTAATGAATGTGCTATATAAGCTGTTCACCAGATTTTCCATTATTATTCCAGACAGACTTGATAAACTTCTTTTTCACTGTGGCTTCACTCTCTAATTTTTATGCAGAGGTTCCTAAGTACTTTAATGGATGGTACTATGATCATTGTGGATTAGAAATTGGAGGGTTGCAGAAATCTTGTGGTGCTATAACAAGCTCCTGTCACCTGTCTGATCATTACTAGCTATATGCTATTCAAGCCCTATAACCAGGCCACAATTAAGTAGAAGACATGGACTATCTAATATTATATAAAGTAAGAAGAAAGGGCACAAAGTCAAGCCAAGTCTCCAGTAAAAATCCCTTTCAGTTAAGCTAATAAATAGCAGTTTTCACAAGACTGCCATAGCAGAGATAGCATTGGATATAAACTTCAAGATGAAGAAAACTTCTATATCAGGCAGCAAGATGGTTTTGGGGCAGAAGCCTGCTCCAGTGTACCTGTCTACCTCCATCCAAGCTGTTAATAGATAGTCACCTAAGGTCCAGCCAATGATGATGATGAACATTGCCAGACTGATGTATTGTTAAAATGAAGTCTTTTGCTACCCTGTTGACCAGATGTATAGCACATTCAGCAACTCCAAGTCTGGATTAAGTCTTAGACACCAGAAGGTAAAATTTATCTTATTTATTTAATATTGGTTTTCTTCAATATTATTTGTATGTTTGTTTTATATATATATAACTCATAAAAATGAATCTTATTATGATAAGTAATTTATTTCTCAGTTTAGTATATGTATGTCAGATCATTTTATCCACCAAGCAGACATCCTTCCACCTTATGCTTGATATATCTAAATTATACAGATACATATGTACGTGTTCTATCGTATTTTATTAATGTTTAAATCACACATCTACATATAAATTAATGAAAGTTAAAATGCATTAAAATTATTTTACTTTGTCTCTTCATGTGCTTGATGTGTATATCAGCACATAACTATAAAATATTATTAAATAGTGGAATATATATAAGAATGGACATGCATATACAACCATATTTTCATTGATATTATATGATATACTATAATGCCTACATATATACAGGTGTGTGTATAAAACTCAGACCACTTCATCCAAAGATATTTCAATAAATTAGGGGAGGAAATTCCCCAATTAAATGACTCTATTTGTATTATGATGCTGGGAGAGGGTAAAGAATGTATTTTTCATTGATACTTGTATAGTTTGGTGATGGGTTATTTGGGGTTAATAAATATTGGTTTATTTGAATAAATATTTACTTGTTTTATAAGTTATTTTATTGTGTGGGGGTTTCATTTATTTTCTCTTTCCAATAATATAATGAAGTGTATGTTTCCAAAAGCACCTTAATCCACACATAATGAACTGAGATAAAGAGACTGAACTTAGCTTAATATGATACTGCTTTATTGGGGGTTAAATATTTGATGTTATGTGGGTGTCTATTTTTCTTTATATGTATTACATAATTGGTTGGTAGCTGCATATCCTTTTGGGAGGGGGATTTTTTCTTTCTGGGAGTGGCACATAAAGGCCAGGGTTAAATACGGTCTTTCAAAGGTATGTAGCAACCAACACTTTGATGTTCATTGAAATGGCAATGAAGTTTTAACAAGAGAGGGATTAGAGAAACCAACTTGGGTTCAATCTCTTGGTCAATTAATAATCCAATAGTGTAATTTAAATTATGAAATCCATATTTTGAATTGTTAGTGATGTCTTACTCTGAAGCATCACAATTAATTCATGTCCAATATATACACATGAAAATGATTCACAGAGTTGAGGGTCTCCAGGTACAAAATAAATTTTGCACTAAATGTCTAGGACCTGATATCCAACTTGGCCAGCATAAAAAAATATTGCTGCTTAACATAAAAAAAGCTCACAAATTTGAAAAAAGGTGTTTTAAATTGAATTAAAAAATTTAACATATATATTAAAAAGGAAATAAATAAATTGTTGGGGAAAAAAGAGATGCTGTGTATATATATAAACTACACATAGGTAGAAGTGGGCAGAGGACTTTGATGAGAACATATATTAGGACAATTTTATTATTTAAAGAAGGGGTGATCTCAGAAGACAGATTTTGTTTAATAGTAGCATATAGAGTGAAAGTTTCATCTTGTTTAGATTTGGTTTTTTTTGATACGTAAAATAAGTGTAGGTCAAAATAAAAAAAGGAAAACAGCTGAAGCATAGAGTGAAGGGAGAGATAAATTGTTAATGGAATATGAAGGTAGGTGCAAGGTGCACTGAATATTAGGATAGATAAATAAAATAAGAATAAAAATATCTAAAACTATTAGAGTTTCAATAAGTAAGTGGTCAATAAGGTAAAAGTGCAGCAAAGCAAATACATATTAAAGATGAGGTATTTTTCATGTAAACAAGATCACACTCTAGAAAATAGAGCACTAACACATAAGTAAAAAGGATGACATTGTGAATGGAGAAGCAATGGAAGGAAGACATCATGAAAGGAAGGAAAGCATAAGAGAAGCAGATAATCAGCAAGAAATTGAAGAAAAACCCAGAAAGAAAAATGAGGGTATACTAGCAATGATGGAAATTCTTTATTGAGTGTGAAAACAAATATAACTGAAAACAAATATGAACAATATGTCATGACAGATAAAAGACATGAGAATCAAGATGTCACAACTGATAAAGGAGATACAGGATAGGTCTGATGAGGACACAGAACACAGTGAGAGACATGTATCAAAAGCTAAATGATCTTAAAAATGAAGTATTGCAAGGGATAGAAGCAAGGCTGCAAGTATGGAAGAGAGATGTAGGTAGCTCTATGAAAGTAATTAAGGAGCAATAAATGCAAGAAGAGCATGAGAAGGAAATCAACCAAAAAAGTTAAGAAGCAGTAAAAAGTTGCAGTAATAGAATAAAAAACTGGAGAAACTGTTAGCAGGAAAAGATAAGATAGAAGGTCTTCAGCAGACAATTAGTAGAATTGAGTGACAGATGACTGAACCACCAGTTATTGGTGCCATTAAAGAGCAGGCTGCAATAATTGCTAAAGTTGAGATCCATGTAAGTGAGCATGAAAGAGAAGGCAAAATGAGCATGATACAAATCCAGAGAGAAATGAATGAATTGGAATAAAGAACGAAGGAAATGAGTATAACAAGGGATGTGAAAGCAATAGGGGGATGCCACAGATGTAAAATTATTTGAGGATGTAAATTTCAGGGTGCTGTATGTGTGATGAGTCAGGAGCAAAAAGGTTGTCAGCTAGGATAAGAAAAGAATAGTCATGATGAGTTGGGGGAGAATAGAATAGAAAGTGGGGAAGATTGATCTTCTCAGTTTAACATCAATCAGTTCTTAATGTTCAGAGTATTCAAAGACAAATAGGGGAGCACATTTAGAACATTTTAAAAGACTGGAAAAAATATATCAAGATAAGGCAAATAGTTGAAAGAAGCAAAATAGCCATTACATGCAATCACAATCAGGGCAATGCACAATCATGGTGGGAATCCTTATTTCACCACCCTGAGACATTTGAGTGCTATAAAAATGCTCTATTAAGAAATTTCTGCAGTGAAGAGTGCCAGGAATCCATCCTGTATCAAGTGATGCAGGAGAAATACAAGCTAGTGGGAGTGAAAATTATTCAAAGTTCTTCAGGAGGCAAGCTTAGGACATTAAAAGCATACCACATGTTGGAGAGCCAGATTTTAAGAATAATTTGTCATAATCTACCATGCAGTATTGAGTAGATGCTACTTACAGCTAATATAAATTCAATAGAACCAGTGGCTGAATTATTAATGCAGTGTATATGAGTCAACAAGGCTGTTGACCTGAGGAAGCTTGACAGAATATAGGCATTACTGCTTTCAGCTAGGAAGAAAAGAGGAACCCATATGAACTTGCTCCATAACATAAGAAGGCTAGTCCTAAAAGCTCCAGCCAAGTGAAAGATGACAACCCATAGGAAATTGAATTGAGGACCTGGTATACAAAGGAAAGGGAAAGAAGTCCAAGTCACTTTTGCCTAGGATAGAGGATAGTAAAAGCAAGAGCTAGGAGTAGATAATAGTTGTTAGAGTTGGTTAATTATGTCATTGAAAGTTAGGAGTGTAGACTTGTAATTTTTCAGCTTTTGTGTGTGTAGGTTGGTCTGTGTCAGTATTTTCTATACTCTTGAGTCAGAGATGAAAATTCAGAGGGATGGCTGAAGAACTTTGTACAGTCCAGAATTTCTGTGGCTCTATGGCAAAGTATGTACTCCATCATGAAAAGATGGGGATATACTTTAATTGCAGAGATGAAAGTTTCTCTGGGACCAATACCTCTAATGCAAAAGATCATGAAAGTTTCAAACAAGGAAGGAGCATGGATGCATTTATTTAAAGTTATATATTTGCAGGGCTCAGTTAAAAGAGGGACCCTTATTCTGATGATGCAAAAACCCTGTAACCCTACAAATGAATGCGAATGGATGTATTTATTTGATATACATATTCTAATTACTTTATATAGTTATCATAGGATTCTGGATGAAGTAGGAATCTTTATGCCGATGTTCTGCATCTCTTGTTGTGTCTAGCTTGGAAGTAGGGAGGATGATGTGGTCATGGCCTAGGCTGTTGATGCTTGGGAACAAGGGTTTATATCTCTGGCAGATGGATATCATATCAGCCACACTCTAATGAGTACAATAGAAGGGAAAATTCAAACATATATATATATTGTAAAGGTCAAATATGTACATTCGCGTAACAATCCTAGAACTTTAGTGAATCATTTCAAGGCTGACCAGAATACGGTGATGCAACCACAGGTCTGAGATAGCACTAGTTCCTTTACAATTCCTCAAAGATTTACCATCTTGTGGATGACACATATGAGGCCACAGCAGTATCCTCCATCACATTAGTAGAGCAAAAGACTGGGAGGAAAATTGACATTCTATCTAGTATAGCTACATAGATATCATGTGGCTAGGATGATTATTAAACAATGAAATGATTTTTAACAACTAATAATAAAATAATGACTAAATGATGGAATGATTATGAGTCAGTGAGCAAGACTAAGACATGAAGCAAAGTTAAATTTAAAATTAATTTAATGAAGTTAAATTTTGAAATAATAATCAAAACAAAATTACAATATCTAGATGCTTGGGTCTCACATGCAGGTGATTAAGGGATGTTTACATTAAATTTGGGTTCACATGCAAGTGATGGTTTTAGATATATATTTCCTTATGGCTGAGTTTTACATAACTTGGTTTACATATATAGGAGGTAGATAAAATCACTCACAGGTGATATTAAGTTTCAAGTTACAAATTATCGGGTTTCTTACATATATGTATACCACTCGTAAGAGATAATTTAATATTTATGCACTTCCAGTTTATATACAGCATTTTAATCACTGGCAGGTGATTGTAATTTCTCAGTCATAAAGATTTAATTTGTTTAGCTATATATATGAATCACTCGTAGGTGATGAAATTATAATACATTTGAATTTACATTTTCATGAGCTTTAATATTATTTTTATGATTAAATGAATTTGCCCATGCTTATCTATGCCTAGTTTATGCTATAATATGATCTAGATTTGCTTTATGATTAGTGGAAGTGAATATAAAGTTTTATAAAGAATATAATACTTTACTAAGCAGGAATAATCAATATATTCTCTATATAGCTACTTTGCCTATCAAATTGGATTCAGATTCAGATCAAAGCTGAGAATAACAATCATAATGGCGGGATGAACTGATTATTGGCAGCCAGACTTTAGATACTATTGTGTATAGAAACACACAATTCTGGTCTTTTGCATCTCATATATGTGCCTTATTCACAGGATTCTTACCAAGTAATGGTTCCCTTTGACCGAGCTCATTGCTGTGAAATAGGAGGCCTTTATTCTGGATGAGCGAGCAATTTATTTAAATGGGAGTCTTATGCTCTGTGGAGTCTCATGCTCCATTTCTAAGGATGCAAAATGGGGAGGTTCAAACCCATCCACCATCTGGAAAAGATAATTGCCTGAACCAAGAGTAATGGTGCAGTGCGACCACATACAACCATTAAAAAATACAGCAATAAGCGAGTATGTCATGGCATTTCTTAAGGACACATATGCACCATGGACAACATTATCATATAAAATTAGGATACTAAATAATAGTTTCCTTCATGAAACTACCCTGTATCAGTTCATATGATAGTATTTATAATTATACTATTAAGGAAAGTTTATGAATCCAAGTTATAAAGCTATCTATATAGGTTTTTATTTATCTAAGGAGGGTTACAGCATAGTAAAGGAAATTACAATATAGAACTATAGATTAATGCTGCATGTTATCACTTCAACTGAATATTGGTTAAATATTATATTTAAAAGCAAATCTAGCTTAGAATAACTGTAAGCTTGTAATTATACCCTAATTAAGATATTTTAATCATTTCAAAACAGGGCTTGAGTTTGTGCATCAATATAAGCTGTTACATATATACGTGAAGTTACATATATATGCGTGAGAATCTATATTTACTTTTCACTAATGATTTAATTATTAATAAAACCCGGTTTTGAATACATATAGCATAAACAATAACATAACTAAAATAATAAGATTTGGCATAGATTTAATTAAATGAAATGTAAGATCTAAAAGAAGCCAAGATTTCACGTAAGTGAAATATGAAATTTGGCTTTGTTCAAAATGAAACTTATGCAACATTCACTGAAATATGATTAATTCAGTTTTGATAATTTTAAGTTTATAAGATGGCAAATATTATCATTAACTTAAGATATACAAAATGACTTAGAAATTTAAGTTATTTTATAATAGATCATTTTGTATTATACATGACTAAAGTTATATTAAAAGATTTAAAATATAGATTTTAGCAAGTTAAAATTAATTACTTTTAATTATTCAAAATTAGGATGAATACATAACTAAATCAATCATAAATAAATTCAGCAAGTAAACCAATAAATAAAGAAATCATATCAATAAATGAAAGGAGTTATTTATGCAAATTATAACTCAGATAAAATCATGAAGCAGTTAAATCAGTATTTATGAGTTAACAAATTATAACAGTAAATCAGATTATCAAATATTAAATATATTTTCAAATCAGTTTACATGAAATCATTTATCAAATCAGGCAAGATTTTGAGATTGAAAAAAAATAAAAATTACATTTAGAAGTAAGTTTAGTTTACTTTATTATTATGGCCATTAGATTAAGATTAAGCTAGCATTTTAGAGTTGAGTTTAGTTGAAAGCTTTAAAATTGAAGGAGTATTTACCATATCTTCTCTCTTCTGCTGATAAGTTATTTCTTCATTGTGGAACTTATTTAGGTGGTATGGTTGTTACTTCATCTTTCTCTGCATTAGGCAGCTTCTCATCGGAGGCAGAAGGCAAGATTTTAGGCCTTTATCCTAACATGATCATCATCAATGCTATTCAAGTACTTTATTAAAATTATAATCATAGAGAATGTCCTTCCAAAATGGCTGCAGCAGCTTATATACCAATACACCCCCCTCTCCTTCATTATATTATTTTTAGATTCATTTTCTTAGCTTACTCGCTGTTTCAAAATTCAGCAGAATCTTGCTGTGATTATTTTTCACTTAGGTCAGTTTAGCCTCTGTGACATGCGGTAATTTATTCAGTTTTCCCAATTTAAATCTAATTTTAACTTTAATTAAAACTGGGTCAATTTTAAGCGAGAAGGATTAATTTTTCTGGCGTCACTATTACTAGAAAACAAATCTAAAATTATGGAAAAACTTTTTGTTATATATGTAACTCGATGGTTTAATTTAGCGATATATGCAGAAATATATAATTTCAAATATTACTAATTTAATAAATATTTTAAAATAAAGAAACTTTAATGTTTTAAATTCTATTAACATTATTCTTCTAGCATATATGTAATCTTAAGTTACACATACAACTCATTTTTCATTTAATTATTTTTAGAGATTTACGAATAGAAATGCAATTTCCTCTCTATATGTAGAGATATATGCACACACACATAGTTAAAGTATTTAGGTTTAAATTTAGCCAGGTTTTTATGATAATATTAGCAGGATATATGAGAATTTGGTGGTTATTACATATAAAAGGATACTACCTTGGGTTGTAAAGGCTGACTGTTTCAATATATATTTGTTTTCATTAAAATGTACTTCGTTAGTGAAGACATTAAATGGTTAATCCCATTTCAACATCCCAACAGGAAGTGGGGGTATTGTGCCAAGCACTCTTTGAGTGGTTATGCACAAGGTGGCTGTTGTTGAAGCTACAGCTCATATATTTGATAAAATGTTAGTTTACTTAGCTATCTTTATATAATCACAATAAATTAATCAGATATGGACTATTGACGTATTATAAAATGGATGAGGTTGCCCTGGATATATATTTCTTACCCACACACATTAGAAAAGGTAAATATTAAGTCTATAGTTTGTAATTATATGCACATCATTATATTATATATATATATGTGTGTGTGTGTAATATTTTTGTTTTATTTTAATTAATAAGTGCAAATGTTTCACATTTGCAATTTTATTTTTTTAAAGTTGTTTACGTGATGGAATATGTTATATAAAAAGAGATTAAAAATAATTAAAAGTAACTGTAAATGTTTAATGGATCAGTATTTTATTTTTTAAGTTTTATCAGTTATTTTCTCTGCTAATTCATTAAGCCAAGCCAGGTAGCTATTGTCTTACTAAATGTCTAAAATGCACTATGGTCACACTGCTTTGTATTTTTATAAACAAAAAAGTTTGAAGAAATCAGATGCCAATGCATGCAGAGAAAAAAAAAAATTGTATACAGATTTAAAATTGATGTTTATCAGTATTGAATTAACCCAGAATAAATAAAAATTAAAGATATAATTCTTTAACAGAGAAAATAGGCAATAACAACCTAAAATGTAAAAATGTGATGTGCATTGTTCAAATCCATTAGCCATTAAGTTAAACGTTAGGGGAGATACCCAAATTCATAATGTAATTTATGTGCTATATAAACGTTAGGGGAGATACCCAAATTCATAATGTAATTTATGTGCTATATAAGCTGTTCAGCAGGGGATGGCAAAAAAGACTTTTTCCGTTATTATTTCAGACAGAGTAGTTACTTTATTATTTTTTCACTGCAGTATTCATCACTCTTTCATTTTTATGCAGATGTTATTTATTAAGATTATCATTGCTATGGATTATTAGACAATAATTTGATGGTTGTTGCTGTGGTCATTGTGGAAAAGATCAAGGTTGTATAAATCTTGTGATGCTATATGAAATCCTGTCACTCAGGCCCTACATCCAGACCACAGTTAAGAAGAAGATGTGATCTGTCTAATATTATACAAAATAAAAACAAAAGCTGAGTCAAGTCTCCAGTAAAAATTCACATTCAGTTAAGCTAAAAATTAGCAGTCTTCATGAGACTGCTGCTGCAGAGAAAGCATTGGACATAAAATTCAAAATGAAGAAAACTTTTATATCAGCCAGCAAGATGGTTATAAGATAGAAACCTGCCCTAGTGCACCTGTCCAGCTCCATACAAGCTGTTGACATGTTGTCACCTAATTTCCAGCCAATGATGATGATGAGCACCAGACTGATTTATTGTTAAAATGATGTTCTTGCTACACTGTTGACCAGATGCATAAAACAGTCTTACCGGAAAGTAAAATTATATTTTATTTATTTAATATTGGTTTTCTTTAATATTATTTGTATGCTTGTGTTATATATATATAACCCATAAAAATGTATCTTAATATGATAGTTCATTTATGTCTCAGTTTAGTACATGTATGTCAATTCATTTATTCACCAAGCATGGAATTTTTTCATGCTAAACATCCTTTCCATCTTAAGCTTAATATCTATGTAAATTATAAGATGCATGGGTACATATTCTATTGTATTTTATTAATGTTTAAATCACACATATGTATATAGATTAAAGAAAGATAAAATTCATTAAAGTTATTATTTTACTTTGTCTCTTCATGTGCTTGATGTTTTTTGAATGGACATACATTTATGACAGTATTTTCTTGATATTATATGATTTATTGTAATGCCTATCATATATGTGTGGGGGTATAGAACTCTGATAACTTCATCCAAAGATATTTCAATGAATTAAGGGAGGGAATTCTTGAATTAAATGATTCTATTTGTATGATGATGCTGGGAGAGCATTAAAGAATGTATTTTTTATTGATACTTATACAGTTGATGAGGGCTTAGTTAAGGTTAATAAATTTTGATTTATTTGTGTTAATAAATATTTACTTATTTGTTTTATAAGTTATTCCATTCCATGTTTCATTTCTCCTTCTAATAATATGACAAAGTGTATATTTCTGAGAGCAACTTGATCCACTCTTAATAACATGAGATAAAAAGAAGACACAATGTGTATATTTCTGAGAGCAATTTGATCCACTCTTAATAACGTGAAATAAAAAGAAGACTAAGCTTAGCCTAATGGGATACTGCTTTATCAGGGGTTAAATATTTGATATCATGCAGGTATTTAGTTTAATTTATGTGTGTTGCATAATCAGATGGCAGTTGCATATTGGAGATTTTCTCTTTCTGGAAGTGACACATAAAGGCCAGCTTTAAATGTGGTCTTTTAAAAGTGTGCAGTTGCCAACATGGTAATGAAATTTTAACATGGGATGGATTAGAATAACCAGCTTTGGTTTAATCTCTAACTCAATTAATAATCCAATCATGTAATATTAATTTTGAAATCCATATTATGAATGGAATTGTTAACGATGTCTTGCTGTTATGCATTACAATTAATTCATGTTTGAGGCATTACAATTAATTCATGTTCGATATATATATATATATATATATATATATATATATAAATAACTTTTTTATATATTAAACAATATAGCCTATTCTCATAAAAGTATAAATATATTTATAATATATGTAATTGAATATGACATATATTTATAATATATGTAATTGAATATGACATAAAGATATAAACAGTTTTTTTATTTTTTTTTAGTTGTTGGAAAAGGAAGAGAAAAACTCAGCTGAACAAGTATAATAGGGTCTACAAAGGCTACAGAATACTGTAATATTAAATCTACAAATACTTATATTTTGTACTTTGTTTGTTAATTAAATTTTTTTTTAGAAATACTGTAATATTAAATCTACAAATACTTACATTTTGTACTTTGTTTGTTAATTAAATTTTTTTTAGAAATATTTTTTTTGTAAAGTATACAGTGTTATTTGGTGCTAATTTACTATGCACTCATGACCATTTCCAATTATAAAAACCACACAAAACCCACACTGACACCTCTAACTGATAAATGTCATTGATCAATCTAAACATTGTTACCATGTGAGCATTCCTTACAATATCGCCATTTTCCTCCAAAATATCCCCCAAATCCAATTTTTATAGTTATAAAAATCTAATCACGTGATTAAAATATTAAACCCAAAATTTATCATTTTCATCAACCCCCCTTTTCATAACCCAATTTCAACAATTTTCATAGTTATAAAAATGTATAATTATATTTTCATAGTTATACATTAGGAACCATGTGACAAAAAGGCATGTAAGCATCTTAAATACACATTACCTAAATTTACATCAATCTTTAAAAAAAAATCAAATTTAAATTTACTAGTTTATTAAACCATTATCTCATGGCAATCAAAAGGATGGCATAAAATCAATAAATTTAAAATATGAATTATATGCCAAAAGATAATAACATATAAAATATGCATGTTAAAAAATAATGATGGTGCAAAGACAAATTGCCAGTTTAAATTTAAGTTTCCTAGTTTATCAAGCATTTTTGGTAAAAAAAAAAAACAATTTTCATAGTTCTAAAAAATGTAATTGTTATGTCTATATCGATTCAATTACAACTACTACTCAGTTGTTTTACACTATGACATTTTATTAGTACAATACTTAATTATATTACAATATGAGGCTATATGTACCTTCGTTACAGCACTTAAGATAAGTGAGTTCAACAAACGTGTTCATTATTGTAAGTCCATGACTAAAAAAGGTACATCCTGCAGGTAGCCTTTGTGACATCTTGTAAGCCCAATACATAACAATCTTTCTGCCTTAGAATGAGACTTCATAGTCTTTAAAATATTCTGACATCATACTGACATGAAAGGTTGTATGGTTTTACAGATGGTTGGCAGAGAGATGTTGGGTTGGCATTGTCTATGGCTTCTGCTGCCACTTCAGGTGATGTTTTTTGAGCATCAGTCATTTCCTGTGCTGGAGTTTAGCTGGATTGGTCAGTGACCATCATTCTTGCTCACAACTGATCTACTAGCTTGTGTTGCACCACCAAATCTGTCCAAATTCGTATGACAAGGGGATAACCACTGTTCTAATGTGGCATGAATCCAAGAGGAGACCCTTTCAGTGTCTCATGCAAAAACCACATCATTGCTGAAATTCATGTGTTCTCTGCTTTGTCTTGTGTGTGGCTCTTGGGCTCTATCCAGATGTATAAAACCAAACATGTACAAAGATGTCTGTTGAAAAGCATCTCAGCTGGGCTTAATCCTGTGGCTGCAGATAGTGTGACATACTGGCTTCAATTTCCACACATGTCACATCTCAGGCTTTCTTTTACTGATTGTATGACCCTCTCTGGGAGATCATAACTTGCCATGTGATAGGGTGTGACCTATGCCTGTCAGACTCCATTACTGTTGAGAATTCCAATGATGTGAATGGTGTTCTGTTATCGGATACCACACATTCTGGTATTCCATGGGTAGAAAATAGTTCTCTCAGTGCTGCAACTATTGGACTTGATGTCATTGTTTGCATTCTCTGCACTTCTACCCACTTTGAGTATGCATCCATAACAATGAGGAGCATCTGCCCATCGATGGGGTCTGCAAAACCATGGTGTTGATGGTGTCTCCCAGAGTGTGTTGGAGCACAAGGACAATCATGCCTTGTGACTTGGGAAATGCATGCATTTTTCCACAAGTGTTTTATGTCTTGTTTCATTGATAGTAACTATAAAATATGACTTTGCCAATGCCTTAGTTCTTAGTATGCCTGAGTGACCTAGGTGAACTCATTTAAGATGAATTTCGGTAATGATGACAGTATAATGATATAGAACCCTGACAGCAGAGAGTTCTTGTGTGTGGGTAATTCATTTTGTCTATTAAAAAAGTGCAAACTATATGACTTTGTTTTTCCAGGTGGTGAGAATATAGTTATTACTGTTTCTTACAAAAGTCCTTGCATATCACTTGTGCTACCTGTTCTGCCATCACAGGGGAAAACTTCAATTTTTCCAAAAACAGGGTACCACTGATTTTAGGGCCTTCAACTTTGGTTGACAGAAATGGGCATCTGCTCAATGCATCTGCATTTGCAATCTTCTTTATGGTCTGTACTCCAGCTTAAAAGATATGCACTTAGTATGTGTACTCATCTTTGTATTCTGGGTGATAATATTATGGGTGTTGGTTTATCTGAGGTAAATATGCCTAGCAGTGGCTGATGGTCTGTATTTATTTTGAATTTGATTCCAAATAGAAAGTAATGGTAGCATTTAACTCTGAATTGTCCATCGATGGAACCTGCAAAACCATGGTGTTGATGGTGTCTCCCAAGAGTGTGTCAGAACACAGGGACATGCATGCCTTATGACTTGGCAATGCATGCACTTTCTCACAAGGTGTTCTATATCTTGGTCCATCAATGGCCACCATAAATATGATCTTGCCAATGCCTTATTTCTTACAATGCTTGAGTGACCTATGTTAAGCTTATTTAGGATGAATTTCTCTAGTGATGATTGACATGGGACCCCCAAAGAAGACAGTTTGTATGTGTGGAGAGTTCATTTCATCTATTAAAAAGATTGTAGATTCATGTCTGTGGCTTTGTTTGACCAGGTGGTGAAAATATAGTTTTTTACTGTTTCTAACAAAGAGTCCCTGCATGCCACCTGTTCTGCTGTCACAGAGAAAAACTCCAATTCTTCCAAAAACAGGACACCACTGATTTTAGGGCCTTCATTTTTTGTTGATGCAAATGGGAAATCTACTCATGACATCTGCATTTGCAATCTTTTTTCCTGGTCTGTACTCCAGCTTAAAATAAAAGGTACTTAGCATGTGTACCCATCTTCATTCTGGGAAATAATATTATGGGTGTTGGTTTATCTGAGATAAATATGTTTAGCAGTGATGGTTGGTATGTATTTATTTTGAATTTGATTCCAAATAGAAACTAATCATAGCATTTCATTCTGAATATTATTGCCAAAGCTTCCCTATCAATTTTTGCATAGTTCCTTTCACCTTTAGATAAAGTATGTGAGGCAAAAGCAACCAGAACATTTGATCCATTGGGAAATCATGTACTTAGTACTGCCTCCACTTTGTATGGTGAAGTGTCACATGTAAGCCAGACATCCTGGTTGAGATCAAATGACACCAATACACTCAGAAATCAATTCCTCCTTATGTTTTTTAAATGACTTTTTGTGTCTCATTGTCCAGGTCCATGAGATGTTAAATTATTGTAGAAGTTTAAGAGTTCTAGAAATGCTTTTAATTCTTTTTTGTTCCTTGAAGATCAGGCATTTCTAATTACATCCACCTTTTTTGGTGATGGATGGAGGCCGTTATTATCAACTTTATATTCCAGGAAATCCACAGTGTTTACTCCAAACACACATTTTTCCTTGTTTGCCCTCAATCCACTTTGTCAGCCTTTCCAACACTGTGTGTAATTATACACATAAGTCATTCATCAACATGGCACAGGTTAAGATATCATTGAAGAATGGATAAACTCTAGAGATATCTCCCAGAAAGTTGTCTATGACACATTGGAATATCCCAAGTGCCATGCAGATTACATATTGTTAGCATTTCACATTTTAAGCTCCTCAATGAGTAATGATGGCTTGTATGTTGGCTGATGCCTCATCAACAGGGAGTTGAAGGTAAGCCTTGGCCAAATCTATTTTTGTGAAAATAGAGCTAGGTGAAAGAAATGCCAAAAGGCAATGGTTTGCAGGTATCAAGTATGGGTGGTTCTATTTGGCCTTGTTGATGGTCATTTAGTTGTCACCACATAATCTCACATCTCTTGTAGGTTTGAGTATTGGTACCACCAGTCTTGCATAGTGGGTTGTTCTCTGGCTTGATTCCTTCCCAAAGCAGTATCTCTATTGTAAGATCCACCTTATTTTTCATAGTGAGTGGTAATGGCCAGACCCTCAGTCCAATTGGAGGATAAGTTGGATCCAGTGCAGTGAAGCTGGCCTCTTATAAATTCCTATTGATGACTTGAATATCTGCAGATACTTGCTAATGATATCTTGGATGGATGGTTCAGTCATACTATGAACACCTGATAGTGTAATACCCAGAGGACCAAACCATTCATGTCCTAAAAGACTTGTGTATGGGCTATCTGCTACCAACAATCATAAGTGGCATGTGTTTTTCCCATATTGTATAGGTATTATGCATTGTCCTTTAAAGGCTATTGAATTATGTTGAAAGTCTCTTAGTGTGATATCAACTAGTTGAAATTTTGGTATCAGTTCCCTATATACATCTGTGAATATATTATATGACATTATAAAATATTGTGACCCTAAGTCAACCTCCAGTTCTTTTCTGTATATGTATTTATGTGCAATAACTTTATGTGTTAAGCAATTCTGGTATACTTCATGGATGTGATCTACGACTTCTTCTTACAATTCAGTCACTGTCATGTACCGGTTAGGTGTCCTTGGAGTATTTCATTGCTTTGCTTGGCAAACATACTGCAGGTGTCCTACTCTCTGATAAAAATGGCATTTGGTTATTTTAAAAGAACCCTCTGCTCGGTTGTGCTGATCACCATATCCATCACAAGGAGTGGTTCATGATGAAGGGGTTTCTTTGGACACCAGTGTTTGAGGGGGTGGTAGTGATTCTGGAGGGTTATTACAGTGAACTGTTCAATTAAATAGGGCCTACAGTTGGTGTGGATGAGCTCATGGTATGGATTTCATGCACCTGAACTGATGCTGACTCTGTGGCCAAACTATGCTGAACAGCAATTTCCATTGTTAAGCTTTTTTCCATTAGTAGTTTGCATTGTGTTGCTTCATCATGAAGACACTCTGTAAGTGAAGAGGCAAATTTACAACCCTCCATCAGATGTCAAAGGTCTGCCAAGAATGTGCTTACACTTTCTCTCTCTCATTGCCAATGACAATGAAATTGGAAATGCTGGTATATGATAAATGGCTGTGGTTTAAAATATTGTTTTAGGATTTTAATCATGTCTTGGTATGACTTTTCCTGAGGCAATGCTGGAGATGTAAGTTAGCACAGGATACTTAATGCTTTTAGACCACATGCATCAAGGAGAGTTGCATGCCTCCTGTCATCAGAATTTATGTTATTAGCTTTGCAAAAAAATCCACTTGTGATGCATATATATCCTACAGGTGTGGTGAGTCAATATTGAATAATGCTACATAGTCTATAGTGGCCATTACATGGAATAATAAGTTGAGGAGAATTCCAAAATTTATCTGAACATTTCTGTCCTGCATGTGAATTCTGACCTTTTTTTAAGTGAGAAAAAAATGCGTGAGAAAGACAGTTGCATGACAGTTTATGACATAACAAAAATAACTGCATCATTTATGTATACTAGTTGCCTTGTTTTATATATATTTTTACAGCATTGATCATGTTTGCATGTTCATTAAAATATCTGATCTTTGTCACCAATTTCATGTTATTGGTACATCAATTCAATTACAACTACTGCTCAGTTGTTTTACACTACAACATTTTATTAGTACAATATTTAATTATATTACAATATGTGGCTGTATGTATCTTCATTATAACACTTGTGTTGACACCATTATTGTAAGTCCATGACTGAAAAAGATTCTTCCTGCAGTTAGCCTTTGTGATGTCTCATAAACCCAATACATAATAGTAATTATGTGATTAAAAAAGTCAAATGCAATTTCACAAATATTTGAAATTAATTTTAATCAATAATTATATTTTCATACAACTATACATATAGAACCACTCAACAGCACATGATCACTATCTCATACTAGCAGAATAATTGTTATTAAACAATTCAAAATACAGCAAAACTCTCCATATAGTAGTGCCATCTTGTGCTAACAAGAGCAATCAATGGATGCCAGAAGGCTTGTGCATAAAATCCCTATCTAGTGCCTACTCATCCAATATCCCCAGACTAGTTTCTGGCTTGTGGCCTTCATCAGTGAGTGAGCTATTGAGCTTGGGTTGAAAATATTAATAGTGTTTTCAATTTCAATCTCATAGTTTTGTAGTTAAATAGAGTTAAAAGGTGGGTGCTGGAGGGTTGCATTAGATCCTAAGATCTAGGTGCAGTGCTCTCCAATCCAAGACTCCTCACTGATGAAGGCCACAAGCCAGAAACTAGTCTGGGGATATTGGATGAGTAGGCACTAGATAGGGATTTTATGCACAAGCCTTCTGGCATCCATTGATTGCTCTTGGTAGCACAAGATGGCACTACTATATGGAGAGTTTTGCTGTATTTTGAATTGTTTAATAACAATTATTGTGCTAGTATGAGATAGTGATCATGTGATGTTTAGTGGTTTAACACCAATCCTGCCTAATAGGATAGTGGTGGCTATGGTTGTTAAAGAGCCAAAGACACCAAAATGTATGGGTACTGAATTGAGTTCAGACCCATATGACTATATAAGCTATTGAGCTTGGGTTGAAAATATTAATAGTGTTTTCAATTTCAATCTCATAGTTTTGTAGTTAAATAGAGTTAAAAGGTGGGTGCTGGAGGGTTGCATTAGATCCTAAGATCTAGGTGCAGTGCTCTCCAATCCAAGACTCCTCACTGATGAAGGCCACAAGCCAGAAACTAGTCTGGGGATATTGGATGAGTAGGCACTAGATAGGGATTTTATGCACAAGCCTTCTGGCATCCATTGATTGCTCTTGTTAGCACAAGATGGCACTACTATATGGAGAGTTTTGCTGTATTTTGAATTGTTTTATACATATAGAACCATGTGACAAAAAAGGCACATAAACATCTTAAATATGCACACATTATCTAAATCTATATCAATTTTTAAAAGAAATCAAATTTAAGTTTACTAGTTTATTAAACCATTTGCTCATGACAATCAAAAGAATAAGCCCATATGAAATGAAGCACATGAATTTAGAGTATTTAAACAAAAAAAGTAAAGAAAAAAATTGAAAAAAATATTAATTAAAAACCCACATGTTTAATAAACGTAAAATTGATAGAATTCGAAATGGCAGTGACCACACTCTAAATATTAAATGTTTATAATTCTAAACTACGAATGTTATTAAAAAGTTTGAATTTCCAAAGATTGAAACATTATACCTTGTAATTACCAGAAAATCTTGCTTTGTCCTTTGTAGATACTGTTCGAAATTCATCTCCTAACATCTTAATGGAATCTATTCTTGAGCACCGTGAGATCCACATGGGCTCTAGAAATCGATAATTTGCATCGATACATCAACCTCTAGAAATCAATACAAATGTTTAGTTATTTACATGCAGGTGACTTTTACCATCAACAAATGAGCAGGGACACATGTTTAAGGAAAATAGATAGATTTTATTATTGTCAATACAAAAGCTTACTTAAAATTATTTATGTTAAAATTCTTTAGGTTTTTAAAAATTGCCTTTCAACCTGCAATAACTCTTTCTATCTTTATTTTTTGTTTAATTACTTCAAAATTCTAAATCTTTCTATATTTAAGTAAATAGAAATAAAAACTCAGTATTGGTGACACTAATCATTTCACCATCACTAGGTATCTTTAGCATCTTTGAGAAATTTAATAAATGAATCTCTCTCATTTAGAGGCTTTTTGTCCATCAGTCAACAAATTGAATCTAAATGCGATTGTAATTTTAAAAACCTAAAGAATTTTAACATAAATAATTTTAAGTAACCTTTGAAACAGTATTACTTAACCATCATCCCTTTTCACCATCTATTTCACATAGTAGTACTTTCTCCCAGTTCAAACCCTCCAAGTCCGCATATATTAACTTAAATTGATCATAAATAAGGTATAATAAAGAATATGTGCGTTTATATAGGTATAGCGTACATTAATTGTAATAACTATATGTGTATATTTAAAATACGTATGTTAAAGTATACATTTAAAATGTGTAATTAAAATAAGTATGTAGACACTGTTATATGTGTAGAAGCAACTATATATATATCCCAGGAATTGAAATTTATATGCGAAAGCAAGTAAATTCAGCTTTTAAACCTTATAATAATTCATAAATATATTAAATGAAGGAATTGTAATGCTTCTTAAATATATTGCATTACAGCCTATCTCGCGTATATATGTAGGTGCTTCTATACTTATAATAGTGTCTACATACTTACTTTAATTACACATTTAAAATGTATATTTGAACATACGTATTTTAAACATACGCATATAGTTATTACAATTAATGTTCGCTATACCTATACAACTGCATATACTCTTTATTATACTTTAATTTATGATCAATTTAAGTTAATATATGTGGAATTGGAGGCTTTGAACTGGGGAAAAGATACTACTATGTGAAATAGTTCGTGAAAGGGGATGATGAGTAAATAATATCGTTTCAAAGGTTACTTAAAATTATTTACATTAAAATTCTTTAGGTTTTTAAAATTACAATCGCATTTAGATTCAATTTGTTGGCGGATGGACACAAAGCATCTAAATGAGAGAGATTCACTTATTAAAAATGTCAAAGATGCTAAAGAGACCTACTGATGGTGAAAAGATAAGTGTCTACAATACTGAGTTTTTATTTCTATTTACTTAAATATAAAAATTTATTTAGATATTTTAAAGTAATTAAACAAAAGAATAAAGATGGAAAGGTTATTGAAGGTGAAAGACAATTTTTAAATAAGCTTTTGTATTAGCAATAAGTAAATCTATTTATTTTCTTTAAACATATGTCCATGCTCATTTGTTGATGGTAAAAGTCACTTGCATGTAAATAACTAGAGATTTATATCAATTTCAAGAGTTCACCAATGCAGATTATTGATTTCTAGAGCACGTGTGGATCTCACGCAATCAAGAGTAGATTCCATTGCGACGTTAGGAGACAAATTTTGAACAGTATTCACGTAGGACCAAGCAAGAATTTCAGGTAATTAGAAGGTATAATATTTCAGTATTTGGAAATTCACACTTTTAATGACATTCGTAGTTTAGAAGTTATAAACATTTAATATTTAGTGTGTGGTCACTGCCGTTTTGAATTTATCAATTTTATGTTTAAGAACATGTGGGTTTTTAATTAATATTTTTTTCAATTTTTATTTTTATTTTTTTTTGTTTAAATACTCTAAATTCATATACTTTATTTCATATGGGCATATCCTTTTGATTGTCATGAGTAAATGATTTAAGAAAGTAGTATTTAAAGATTGATGTAGATTTAGACAACGAGTATTTAGGATGTTTATGTGCTTTTTTGTCACGTGGTTCCATATGTATAACTATCAAAATATAATTATTGCTTAAAATTAATTTCATATATTTGTGAAATTGCATTTTACTTTTTTAATTACATGATTACACAATGCCATCTATGGCACTGTAGTGACTGGCAGCAAAATAAAAGTGCCCCTCATAAATCGAACTAAAATCTCCCTTAATTTCAAGAATCAAGACAGGAAAATTACGTATTCGAATAAGGTAAGCCTTATTTTATTATTTATCACATGGAACTGCGGAATAAATCCCGCATTCCAAGGTACATAAAAAAAAATCAGCCGAATATGGAAACGGCCATATTAAATATTCGTAGCGTGAAAGCCAGAACTAACCCTTATAAAAAGAAATCATCAATAACTTCAAAAAAAAAAATCCATACTAATCCATATAAATTTAAAATAGCATGTGCTAAAAATTATCAATATTTATATAAAAAATCTACAAAAATTCTTCAAAATGATAATGTTCACAACAAAGAATCTACCTCCGCGAAAGAAAACTTAAGTGAAGATAAGTTTCCCTACTTAACTTCTACAGAAAATGAAACACCTATGGATTCTCATCCACCAAAAAATAAAGTATTTTTAAATCCAAATACAGCCCAAAATAACAACGAAAAATTAAAACAGTTAAATGACATTCAGATTTTAAATGAAGAAAAAATTCAATCGCAATTACGAAGCCCAAGCGTAAACATAGGGATAAGCGCATGTAACGTAAACCAAAATGAGCAACCTCTGACTCATAATGCTGATATCACTTCTAAATTAACGTTAAATCAACATGAAATGAAACCACAAACAATTAAGACCATGCCAATAACTGAAACAACTAAAAACAAACAAAGATTAAATATAGAGGAAAATAATTACATTGATAGTCAAGGCCGTCGGTCTTATGAAAGCGGCGAAGATACTCTTTCTGAAAGTAAAACGGAAAAAAATCAAAAATAATAAAAAATCAAAGAAAAAAACACAAAATCCTGATATAATATTAAACAATACATCAAAAAATAGCATTTCGTTTAACAAAACTTACGAATATTCTACACAAAATGGACTAACCACTTACACTCACGATTACAACGGCTCTCTGCCTCGTGAAGGAATCATATCGGATTCTAACATAAATAATGGCCAGGCAAGACTGGAAATACAATCAAAAGACAGATTAAACAATAAAGAAGATGCAAAAAAAATAATTTATGGAAATAAAATAGAATTTAAGGAAAATGCAAAGCTCCAAATTGAAAATATAATAGTCGGCGGTTCCTCGTCTTCCAAACCCACGCTTCCGCTAGAGGCGCTGATCCAAAATCCACACAACGTTAAGTCAAACAAAGTCAAATCACCGATTCTTGCTTCCGCAGCCGAACCTCCCTTAAATCTAGCTATTTCACAAGTTTTGCAAGAACAACAAGAGACATGTTATGATAAATTATCCCAAATTAAACCATCATATGCAAATATAACTAAAATAGGCACAAATCAAAACGCAAATATGAATAAAGTAATAAATGAAAACCGCTCTACTGGAAACTTCGCACTTCAGAGCGAATATGATACAAATTACTCGGACGCATTTAGTTCTCCCATGCTAGATATAATAGAACAAGAGATTGAACAGCAAAACAACACAATACAAAACCCACTTCTCCCATCTGAATTTTCCACAGATAACTTTAATGATGAACAGTATGCTTCTCTCAGTCAAAGCTTCAATCAATCGATCCCATTAAAACTACTGAAGTCACTATCCAACTATAGCAATGACAAAAGCCTTGTTCTGGCCATAACAGACGAAAACTGCTCACTATATAAGTTTCCAATCGAAGCGCTATGTAGCCTCATTAAAAAAGAAAACATTGGTGAGGGAATACAACGAATTCTAACTCACCCTAATGATCGCTACATAGCAATCGAATTTTCTTCATATGCGCCCAGAAATAACTTCCGTAACACGTATAAAATTATCCAGAATAGGTTTATCACTTATATAGATTTAAATAGAACTGCAACGCTTACAGGAAAAATCAAAAACTGCGTAATGGGTCTCGATGGCATTCAACTACAAGAACTTCTCGCTGATTTTGGCAAAATTTCCAATTTTAAATATCTCCCAATTGATGGGCACATACTATCAAACACCGCATCATTTAATATACACTTAAATAAAAATTCCAAACCAACAGATATACCAACAACGTTAAAACTTAATGGAGAGCCAATGATTCTTACATTTATCGGAGTGAGACCACAGTGTTTCTACTGTGGGCTCCGCACGCATCTTATAAAGGACTGTATAGCCCGAATCTGCACTCATTGTGGTCATAATAAAAATAGAGCACACAAATGCCAGCAGCAAATTAACTATCAGGCAAAGAATCAGCATACATCCGATTTACACTTTATTCCAGAAGATGACTCTGGACAAACCCACACCATGGAAGAATTCAGAATTGTTGAAAATCGGAATAAAAAAACAACCACTTATCCGAATTCAAAAAACTCCACAGGACATGCCTCAAATTCTCAAAACTCATCACAAATTAATTCAAAAGGTTTTCTTAACAGCTACAGAGACCAAACAAGGCAGCAACTTAAACTAGACTTGCCATCTGATAAACACGTAATAAATATTACCACAAGCTCAAATTCTTATAATTCCCAAAACAAACAAACAAAAGATTTCTTAGAACCACCCCGGGTACAGCAATCACACTCTGACTTACCCACACCATCCAGCACAAGCCACAACATGAAACATATGCAAAAACCAGCACAAAATATCACACATCAGAATCCGTCAATGTTAGGTGAAGCCAATGACATACAGATTAATCCAGACATAGAAACAGATATGGATTACATAACACAAACCTTATACAACAAAAAAAGAAAGTCAACAAAATTTGCACAAAGCAGTTCTGAGGAAGATGAACAGACTGCTATGAATTCAACCAATTTCGACTTAAATAAAACTATAAAAAATCACTCTTACAACAGCTCAAATACTATGCAAGATAAAAAAAGGAAAATAAAACACTCTAATACACAGGACTCTCACTCTAAGCCAACAGACACCAATACAGAAGACCTTTCTACCTATAGCCTACAACCTCCTGCATCTGCTCACATGGTTCCCTCACCTAAATCCTCTGAACTTGCCTCTCCAAACTTAAACAGCCCGCAAGCGGTACTTACTAGCGATCTAAGAGTTGATGGATAACCTGCCGTGCAGAGTAGTAGGGATCAATGTGAGAGGTCTAAACACCCTCACTCGTGTATATGCCATTAGGCATTTTTTTTCCTTTATTTCTCCTCACATTTTATTCTTAGGAGAAACCAAATTCCATCAGCACTCCAACCATAATATCCAGACAGAGCTTAGCAAACTTGGTTACTTAAAATTAGCCATCAATAGCTCCGCTGCCGGAGGAGTTGGAGTGCTTATTAACAAGAAGTGCCCTCCCAATAAATTTAAAGTGCTCTACGAAGACAACAACTTGATTGCTCTGAACTTAACATATGGATCAAGTAACATAAACTCATTTTATGTATATGCCCCCAATAATAAAGAAGTTCACCTAAGAATTATCAACACTATAAATATGCTGACTTCCAATAACAATGCACCTGCTATATTAATAGGAGATTTTAATCTATCCTATGAAGAATATGACAGAAAAAATCTTCATCTCCTCAAAAGAGGATTTCTTTGATGGTAGAGGGTATTTCCCTCCTAATGCTTTTTCATTTCACACGAAAGTTTATCATACCCTAATAGACCTGTTATTTTATACAGCAGAATTTCACTTCTGTATTGAAGCATATCTTCAGCCAGCAGCCTTTACAGACCACCATGCAATAGTTGCAGACCTGCAGCTTCAAAACTTCCCTACAATAAGCACCAACAATACCATAAGAGTCCTCACTCGTGCCTCCACAACTGAGGCGGTATTCTCCGAGGCCTACATTCTTTTTCAAAAAATTGACATACTCACTAGACCTCCGGAGGAAGCTTGGTTCTCTCTTGTGGGAATTCTACAGTCACTCATAGTACAACACACCAGAAGATCTAAAGGGCCTACAACGCTTTTTAATGAGCTGGAACAAATCTCTCACCAAATCAATGCATTCAACATCGATAATGAGCCATTGGAAAGGTTGCTTAACCTTAAGCATCAATATAAGACCAAACAAGTGGCCATTGCAGAATACATAGCAATTAAAAGATCCAAAATATACCTACCTAATCAGCATTGTTGGACTAGAGCATATCTTCGTTGGGCATTAGGATACAAACCCAAACAATCCACGCCCTCAACAATCATCATCAGTGGTTCCAATTATACTGGAATTCATATGCTTCAGAAAATTGAATCTTTCTTTAAAGAAAGATTACAAAATTGTGAACCCAGAGTTGATCTCTCTTGGAATGACATTTTTCCAATAGGTAGACATGGCATCACAGAGACTGACATAAAGAATCGCTTAGCAGTCCTACCTGACCATGTACATCCTGGTATACATGCCATACCTAAGTTTATGCTTCAACATCTTAGCAACATTGTGATTCCGATTGTAATGGGAATGATAAAACACCTCTCAACACAAAAAAGGGTAATTCCTAATCTTTACCCTATTGCAATGGTGCCGTTCTTGAAGAAAAACAAGGAACCCACTTCCATCAACAGCATTAGACCGATATCAATGACTCCTATCTTATTCAAAATCATAGAAGGAGTCATTAAAGAGAAAATAGAGTCCAAAATCATTCATAATATTTCAAAAAATCAATATGCTAAAAAGGGTTCATCAACCCTTACTGCCATGACAGAAGTTAAATTACTCCTCGACTATGTCAGATCTAATAGACTATCAAAACCGATTGCAGTTCAGATTGACATAGCTGAGGCCTTTGACACAGTGAATCCCAACATCCTGCTTGAACTTCTAGGGAAATACAACATTCCTTCCCAGATCATACAAATACTAGATAACCTATTACATAACAGATTCATTCACCTCACACTTAACGGAACCTTAACAGATGGATTCACGCCTAAGCGCTCCATACCTCAAGGGTCTCCGCTTAGTGCATTGCTATTTTCATGCTACATAGACCCTCTTTTAAGGTCTATGGAAGTAATTTGTCAACTAAGGGAATAATATACCAAGAATCAAGAAATCCATCACCTCCATTGCATATATGGATGATGTCATAATATTCCTTCCATCACATAAGTATCTCCAACCGCTTTACCTTTTACTGGACAAATTTTCTAGCTCATCTCAACTACACATTAATCACAGCAAATCCTCTACATGGCGAATATTAAATGGAAAAAAAAATCCATTCCAAATTTCTTGCGGAGCCCCAAAATTTCTTGGGGTTCCCTATATATAAATCTCAACTCGCCATGACCAAAAGTATTCAGAATACCATCATTGAACAAGCTGACCACCTTACACAGGGGCTTTCGAAGGTCTATTTATCTCTGCAGGGCAAGGTCGCTCTGTTAAATATGAAAGTAATGGCCAAGATTGCCTATTATCTCCCGTTCATTACCATCACCAAGATATTCCTATCCAAAGTTTACAGACTATGTGCACGACTGTTTTGGAAGGGTCGTACTTCATCCATCAGCACAGCAAAAATGCAATTCCATAGAAAACAGAATGGAATGTCCCTTCATTCCATTCAGGCAATATTCTATCAAAAAGCACACACAGTGGTAGTCAACCTGATACAAAAATACGATAGCATCCTTGCAACAGAACCAATAACTCCCACAGATACGCCTCCACCTGAGAAGTCCTCTTGGATAGACCAAATCCTCTCCCATCTTTACAAATTCAATGGCAACTCCTCCGAGTGCTTTCTTACCAAAATCTCCATATGGACCGCCCACTCATTAATGAACCCCCAACCTTCACAATTAAGACCAAAACTTGGAGTAACAAATCAAAAAATTACTACACTATTCAAATTCTTATGGATGGAGCCAAAGTTCTTGGATTTTTTAATCAAGGCTAACTTGAATGCAGTTCCAACAAACTATTTCCTCCATTACAGAAGATTTATAAAAAACATAGATCCTTGCTGTCCTGTCTGTAATAGAGAGGAAGAAACCTTTGAGCATATGATTCTATCCTGTACTGGCTTGACATCTGTACGGCTAATGATAGCCCAAAATACCTCAATGGACTTTTATAAGATGCTGTCTATTAAAGATTGCATGAAAGACCGAAACTTCATTCACATAAGAATATCGACTTTTATTATATACTCACTGTGGATAACTAGATGCAAAATCACCTTCAATATCCCACCACCGAATGCAATGACAATATTCATCAGTACTTTAAACAAGATTAAAAAAAAAGATGAAATTATATCAACAAAGTTTCTTTATGAGAATACTTGGAGACTATTCAAAATCCACAGCATCCTAACATCCCTATAATTATTCATGGAAGGAACTGAACCTTTCTCTTCAAACCACATAGGAAATAGAGATCATTTTGTTAAGACTGCTGACCTTCTTGAACAACAAAATACCAAAAAATCAATTGTTCCAAATGGTCTACATAAAACACTCAGAGACTTTTTTAATGAAATTAATTTGTATTATTAAAAAAAAAAAAAAACACTGGCCAACTATTCCCTTCTTCCTGTTCCCCATATGTATATAACCATATTATCTTTTTTTACTCACAATATAAACATATATATGCAAAATGACTCAAAAGAGTAAATGTAATAATTTTTATAGCAATAATAAAATTCTTTTTGAAAGTAATTACATGATTACATTTTTTATAACTATGAAAATTGTTTTTTTTTATCATCAAAAATACTTGATAAACTAACAAACTTAAATTTAAACTAGCAATTGTTCCTTGCACTGTCATTATTTTTTAACATTCATATTTTATAAGTTATAATCTTTTGACACGTAATATAATTTGTATTTTAAATCTATCAATTTTACATCATTCTTTTGTTCATCATGAGTAAATAGTTTAATAAACTAGTAAACTTAATTTTAACTTTTTTAAAAATTAATATAGATTTAGGTAACATGTATTTAAGATGTGTACACACATTTTTTGTCACGTGGTTTCATACGTATAATTATGAAAATATAATTATACATTTTTTATAACTATGAAAATTGTTGAAAATTAGGTTTTGGGTTTTTTTAATTATGAAAATGGCGATTTTATAACGAATGGTCGGATAGGGATGAAAATAGTGAATTTTTCGTTTTAATATTTTAATCAAATGATTTTATTTTTTATAACTATGAAAATTGGGTTTTTGGGGTTTTGTTTGATTAAAATGGTGGGAAAAAAATGGTGATTTTGTGTTTTAATATTTTAATCATGTGATTACATTTCTTATAATTATGAAAATTGGGTATTTAGCGTTTTTTTAAAATGAAAATTGGGTTTTTGGTTTTTTTTCATGAAAATGATGATTTTGATCGATATCATTTATTACTTGGATGTGTCAGCAGGGTTTTGGTCGGTTTTTATAATTCAAAATGGCGGCCGTGAGCGCATACTA
>JAQFVV010000765.1:173486-230332 GCA_028023455.1 Epiperipatus broadwayi | reverse complement strand
AGATACTAATGTTATACAACCTACGCTAGGAATTAACAGCAAGAGACTAGTCAAGGAATATAAAAAATGGGCTCTAGAGCCCAAATATTTTGATTTTATCATGAAAATCAATCTCATTGCCTTGCCAAGAACCCACTTTCTTTATCATAAAAGAATGTATATATCTATTGACCCCTTCTGTGGACTCTGCCATCAAGCAGAAGAGACACTGGACCACTTTATTTATCAATGTGTAGCACTTAACCAAACACGACAGATGATGTGTAACACCTACAGAAAAACGGGTACAATCATTAATCACATAATAGCTGCTTTTCAGGGAAGATCAATACCTACCATTAGGGCAACCACATTTGATCTATATGCGTACTGGTGCACCTGATGTACTTTCTTAATTGGCAATAACACCAGATGACACCCAGCTATATTTAGCAACAAACTGCTACACATTCGAAATAGAGATAAAATAATAACCAACCCCCACTTGTATGCAGCAACATGGTCATTGTTAAAACAACCATCAATGCTGTGAATGCTGCAAAGAAAACTATCATACAACTAACATTCAAAGTGACATGCGGACAAAACTAAATAAGCTCCGCAAACTTTAGAACTCTGATTATTTTTGCTTTTTTATTTTTTATATTGTTATAGTCCATTAACTACAAAGTGTAACCACTAAATTCAATTATATGTGTTTACCCTAATATTATTCATTGTATGTTAAATTTCAAATTTTCTAGATGTAAACTTATGTAAACCATTGAGATCAATAAAGCCTTTATTGAAACGTAATAATAATAATAATAATAATAATAATAATAATAATAATAATAATAATAATAATAATAATATATTATAATAATGATGATGATGATGATGATGATGATGATGATGATGATGATGAAAATATCATAAGTTATTATTTATAACAATGACATTTTGCATCATTGAAGATAATTTAGCTATTCAAAAAGGTAGAGCAAAATATTAGATACATGAATTTTATGTTATTAAAAGAAGAAACATATACTAGTAGTTATTATATAAAAAAAAGAAAAACAATCTACAAGTTAATAAATTATTTATTGTTTTTAACAATTTTAATTATATATATACTATTTTTACAACAATTATTTTATTTTATCCAGTAAAAGTGCTTTCAGTTGCCATAGTGAACCTTTTAAAAGTTGTCTTTTTAAAAATAAATTATTTTAAAAGACAATATTCTATTATTAGTGATGTAGTTTTTTAATTAGAAAATAAGCCTGTTACAAAAATATTACATAACAAGCTTTAATTTGTAAATAAATTACCGAAAATTACAATTTTTCTTTATAAAATGTGCATTATTCAGCTGTTTGCTTTCAGTCTAAAACATTTGACCAATCAAAATTTATTATTTCTATTAACTTCTATGCTACCATATTTATGGCATTAAGTCATAAAATAATTATTTTCTTCAACTGAAATTGTTTTTTTTATATATTTGACTTGAAATAAAAAAAAATTGATGCCCATATATAAATTAATTCAATCATTTGTGTAAAATATAGTGATTGTATTTATTAATTTATTGATATTTTAAGCTTCAAGTTAAATATAACCCCCCCAATTGAAAAAAAACATTATTTTTTTGGCTTTCTAATGCCTAGTAAATAAAAGATTGTATATATATATATTATTTGCTTTTCATTCTAATCAGCAAACTATTTCTCTTAAAATTGCTATAAATATAGAATCACTTTATGTATAGCTTTATCAGTATAATTTTCTTAATCAGTTCATTTAATATAATTATTATTATTGCATTTTGTTAATAATCATTTGAAACTTAGCAATATTCTGAGCCTATGCATTATTATTCCCATAGCTTAACTTTTGTAAATGGCTATAAAATCAAAATATTTTTAATATACCAAAGCAATGCAAAATAAAAGCTTACATTCATTGGTTCTTTTTGTTAGTACTATATATCATCTATTGTGTTATAAACATTTTAGAATGAAATTTATTTTTTACTTAATAATAAATAATATAATATTAATGATAATAATTATAATTTTGCTATGATAAATAAATATTGAAATAAATAATTTTATATCAGTTTTACAACTTTTTAAAATTTTGAACTTTTAAATTATAGTTTAAGTCAAAAATTTTCTGTAGAAGACTAATAATGGTTTTAGTAAAAAAAAAATTAAAACAGATACAATTTTGCCTTTTTTATGATTTTTATCTAATCTTTGAGTATTTTATTGTAATATATCTAATTTTGTGATTATAAAAAAAAATATAGTGACTTTAAAAGAAAAGAAGTATGTAGTATGTTTGTTTGTTCTTAAACTATCACTTCCCTTTGTCTAGAATGAGATTAAATGTAAGTAAATAATTTCTTGAATGATAAAAGACTGAACATTTTATTTAAGATATTTACTTTCAATTTCCACCAGATATTATTGCTATTTTGCAAAAAAAAAAAAAAAAAGAGAACCCAATAAGAATATACAAATATGTGCATAACAGTTTTAAAAGCCAGGTTTAAATACAGTTGTTCTTTAATGACTTTGCATATTCATTGCTATTATACAAATTATTGTCCATATCAGTGGAACTTGAAATTTTGTGTCTGCAGATTTATTTCAAATAACAAGTATACATATTTTAGACATTAATTTTACGAAATACAGAGCATTTAATAATTTCCAATTTAAAGACTTTGTGTAGAGATTTCATATTCTATCATGCAATTTAAAAGAAATAGTCTTCACAGCTTTTCTATATTTAGAAAAGAAGTAAACAACTGTTTGAAAGTGAAAGTTAACTTCATTTCCCAAGATGAAAAATAATTAGTGAATTTAGTGATTTTGCACTTTTTTTGCACATAACTATTTATTTAAATAAATTTTATTTAAAACTGCAGAGAAAAAACAATTTATGAATTATATATTAATATTTTTTACACAATTATGAAGTTTGACAAAAATCAGTAGAGAAAAAACAACTGTTCATTATTTCCAATCAAGTTAATGACAAGAAATATGAATACATATTCATACCCCTTGTGAAAAAATAACAACTTCAACCCTTCTTATTTCACTTCATGATACAATATTTTTTTTGTTTATAATAATTATTTTAATTTTCTTTAAAAATAATTTTACTTTATGTGTTTTTGTTTGGTTAATTGTATTAAAATAATGTTTGAAGTTTTTTTGTAATAACACTGTTCTATTTATGAGAATGAATATTTCATACATAAACTCCATATTGGATTAAATCACTTTGTACGTGTAATTTTTCACCAGATTTTTTTAAATTACCATAATATTTTTATCCTTGGTAATGTGTTAGCAGTTCACTTTTAAACAGTTTATTTGACTAATATGCTAAATACTTTTATGTTTTTAATGAATAAAATTTATTCTCCCATATTAAATATTTACATATTAAGAAATGTTATAAACATAAGTTTAAAAATGAAAATTAATTTGAAAAATAATATATCAACTTTAATCAAACAAAATACTTCAACTCTCAGAATAAGAATGTAAATAAAATTATTATTATTTAAATTTCCATTCGTAAAAAAAATTTTGATATGGATATATTCATCCAATAAATTACTTTTAAAAAAATACTAAACTTTTATTTATAATTATAAAAAAAAATGTAAATGAATAGTAACATTCTTAAAAGTAGTGTTGCATATTTTACAATAGATATTTTCTTGACATTAATATATATTTATGTAAATTGTTTTTAATAAAAAACAGGCTCCTTCAAAGAAGAGCTGAATTATGAAGAATCAAGTATCTAACTTAATATTACAAAAAATTAATCTTAAATAAATAAATTATAAAATTAAAAAAATTGAAATTACACATGCAGACTGAATACTTTCCTAAAAATAATACTCAACAAAACACATTTTAGTTAGTTTTTGGTTTTGTTATAAAATAAGTGCAAAATGTACCCACAATGAAACATTTTAAGCCTTATTGTAGTGTCATTGCTACTGCAATGAAAGTTGCATCTCAAAAATCAAATACTCTGTAAAATGTTTGTTTAATATACTAAGGTGCTGCAAGATATATGAAGCTGAAAATATTATATAATTTCAATTAGTCGATGCTGAATTTAGACCTTTAATGTATATAATTTTTTACTCAGCATTGACATTTTTAAAGAATAGCTGCATTTTTTTTTAATCTTTGAATGTCAACTTGTCAATTTTTCAGAGATCTAACTTAAATTTAAAATGCATGCATTTTAAAAGATATACCTGAATTTTTTATACCCGTTTTCATTTTTTATTATACAGGTTCAAATATTATTTTATACATTTCAATACATTTTATGTAATATCCCATATTCACTGTAGTATTTTTTAATGTTAAAAATATCAAACAGGTGTATTTATATTACTAATTTTATAATTAAATTAATATTACGACATTTTCAATTGAATTTGTTAGTATATAAATTATTGGAATCTATTGTAATTCCAACTCTATTATATTTCATTAAAATGTTTTTATGACTATTTCTAGATTAGCATTAAAAAAAAAAAACATAAAAGAACTTATAAAATGCAATATTTTTTCCTGAAAATTCCAATAGATTTTTCTCTATTATTTCTAACTTTATTATTTAATTTAACAGCGCCATTTTAAACTTTTTGTCATCTATTATTGCAATATTAATTTTATCGTAGAAAAATAAATAAAAAAAATATTATTGCAATATTAATATTTCGCACAATAAATTTAAAATGAAATTTCATTTTATCAAAAACAAATATTTTGTTAATCTATATAAAAATCCCCAACTTCGTCAAAATAAAAATGTGTTACGGCATAATCCAAAAAATCTATTTCATAACTTCTATTGAGTTGCATAATTAATTTTGCATTTTATTTCTAACCATAAATCTTAGACAAAATTACTCTTCTATTGTTATTTATAAAAAATCCTACCCTGTTATACTTTATAATTGTATACCTTTGTAATAATATTTTACAAATCAATTTTCCCTTCACCTTTCTTCTAACATTAGAAATTCCTTAAATATTATTTATAATACAATGTTCATTTTTTAGTTTATCCAAACATCATGTATTTAAAAATGGCAAAACTCTCCATATGGTAGTGCTACTCAGTGCTAACCAGAGTAATCAATGGATGTGAGAAGGTTTGTGCATAAAATCCCTATCTAGTGTCTACTCATCCAATATCGCCAGACTAGTTTCTGGCTTGTGGCCTTCATCAGTGAGGAGCTCTGGTTGACACTGAGTGGCACTACTATAGGGAGAGTTTTGCCTGTTTTAATAACAGTAATGTGCTAGCATAAAAAATAGTGATCATGTGATATTTAAAATGATCTCTAGTAATAAGTATTCATACAAAAATCATTAGTGATCAAAATTCTAAGGTGATACATTTTAAGTTATTACACTTCCTGCCTTTCTTTTAGCAACTATCTTGACCAATAACCTTATAACCTTTGAAATAGTACTGCTATGTTTTACTTCTGTCTGTCACAATGCTGAACAAATAATAATAATAGTATTTGTGAACACATTTTCTTAAGTATCCTTACTTCATAATGTTGACATCTCAGTTAAGATGTTTCAACTATTTCAGAAAGTAAATCATAGAATTAACAATTATCTGGCTTGTAAAAAAGAATTTTAATATCAAATAAGCAAACAAATAACTGCAATATTAAATATGTTGTTTTGCATCCTGTTGGTATTTATTTATCCATTTAATTATTGCATCATTAATAATTAGTAAATATACATTTTCATGAGTATTCAGATATCTAATAGCTTTAGATTATCTAACAAACTTTACTTATGGAATGCACATATTATAAGACAGAGAGAGAGAGAGAGAGAGAGAGAGTGGTATGACTTTCTGCAGTAAAAAATGTTTTCAGCATGGGATTGTTAAAATGATAGATGTATTGATGAAAATTCCCAAATCATAAAAATATATATTTATAGTACCATGATTGTTCATTCTTTTATAATATGTTAAATAGGTAAAAGGAAATAAAAGTCAGTTCTATATTATGGTAGAGTCATTAAACTAAAAAAAATATTGAACTCTCAATATAGTAATGATTATATAAATATCTTTAGCTCATCTAACAAATGAAGATCACTCACAAAATGCAATCATAGTGGGACAGGATTCTGGCTTTCTATACTTATGAATAGCTGTGATATGGCAACATTGAAAGGAGAGCTTGATCAATAAAACCTCTTGAACATACATATTGCAGTTGAGATTTTATTGCAGTTTCAATCAGTTAACAAAATCAGGCAGAGAAAAATAAAAAAAGGAGAATATAGTATAAAAGTGATAAGAAAGAGATAGATCTATAGCATAGTTTTTTTAAGTTATAAGTATACTTTAAGATAAGCTTAAGGATAATAATTTAAGTTCAATATATTACTAATGTGCATATTTACGCTGTTTGAATGTTTGTGGAAGTTATAATCTTGATAATAAACTCAGTTTTAAATTATAAGTTAATTTTAAATAGATTTTTTTAATCAAATCTGTATTTTTTTTTGGGGGGGGGAGACAAAAATGATCAATTAAGATACATTATCAAAGGTTCCAGATCAATGTTTTAATTAGATCTATTTTGGTAAATATGATTTTGAAAAAGAATATAATTAATTAATTAGATTTTAAGACCTGCTGGTAAGTGAATTTGATAAATAATTCAGGCTTGTTTATCATTTTCATACAAGGTAAAAACACAGAATAATTACAGAAAGGTGTTATCTTATAAAGTTATATAAATATCAAAAATATTTTTGTCGTTCTTTAGTCTTTCTTCAAGTTCTATGAGCATGTATGATGGAGTAATTATTCCTCGATTTGGTTCTAAACTTTTTTGATAAATATCCTCTGTAAAGCACCAACAAAACTTTAATTCTAACTAAAATATCAGGTAATATAAAAATTTATGGATGAATTAACTAAAAATCTCTGGATTTTCTTTTTTCAGATTGTCTGTCAAAGCTCTAAAATGGTATCCTGATTCTTGCCTTTCCTGCTTAACTATATTAAACATCTTCAAATACTCTATATCAATATCAATATTAAAAAATTTGTGAGACTGCAACTTTTATCAAATATAGGACAGTGTACAGCAAATATAATATCTCAACAATACTTCAAACATTGTAAAATCTAGAAATCACTTAAATGAGTACTCAAAAATTGCCTGAAGCATACTTCACTTATAAATTATTTATATATACATTTTTACAGGCTTTTTCTTAAAACTTTAAAAAAAAACAGAATCATATGAAGATTTAACACTAGATTATAGAAGAAATTTATTTTTTCTCATTCTTAATTTAATTGTGAAAAAAATAAAAGTGTTTTTTTTGTCTATAACCTTATATTTATTTTTATATTCTATGTTGTTGTTTTTTTTTTTTTGTATACATATTTTTTTTTGTCACGGAAAAAGTACATTTCGAAATCATTAAAGAATATATACTAAAAAAAAAAAAAATGGAAAAATAATTATGCCACTAATGTATTATGTAATAAGTTAATCAATATTTTAAAAATAATACAGTAAAAAAAATATAGATTTTAAACTGTATTACTGTAAAATAAAAACGCATAAACATTAAAAAGAAAACTATTTGTGTTTATTAATATGTAGAGTACTATTTTATATGAAAAATAAATAGAAAGTGTTTAAATAACTGTTACTTGTTGAGATGATAGTATTAAAGATTTACTTTTATATGTGCATAAAAATAAGTAAAGTTTAAATAGTTTTTTAATTACTAAAACAGTAATCATTTAATATTAGTGAATAAAAATATGTGTAAAAATGTATATTTATAGAAATCAAGCCATTATTTCTCTGCTTTTGGAAGTGATTTAAATTCATATTAATATTGGAAATGTCTGAGACTGTTTATGATTCATTTCATTTAAATGGAATAAAGTTAGCAATCTAGAAACTATTGAATAACCAGAATCTATTTTATAACAATAATCATTCACAATTTATCATTGCTATTGTATATGATTTGCATTAATGATAGTTGTATACTATTAGAGTGATTAAAAGAATTACATGCATAATTATATGTGTATTTATATTATGAGTTAATACTGATTAGAGTATAACTATTTATCGTTTGTTGGCAATAAATATTATCCATATGCATTATTGTAAATTAGCCCTCTGACAATCTGCCAGTTTTTTTTTTTGTTTTCATAACTTTAATTTTAGTATTAAATACGAGAATATCTAAAAAATCACATTTAAATTTTCAATTATTTTAAAAATTAGATACTCATCAAAACAAATCACCATTTAATCTTTGAGCTTTTAGTAAAAACAAATTGATTTCAGAATACAAATGAAATATATTTATTTGATGATGTATTCAAAATGTGAATGAATAAATTTATCAATATGTACTTTAAAAGTTTTATTTTTTTTAAATAATATTTATAATATTACAATATATTTTATCAGTACTGTTTGCTATGATATATTAGCAAACAGCTTTGTAAACATTTCCCCCATAATTTGCATTGTTAATATTATTCAAAAAATATATAACAGTTTATTTTTAATAATAAAACATAAAAAAAAAAACAAATGTGTAATAATATATTTTTGATTTTTAATAAATTATTACACATGTACAAAAATAATTATAAATCTTAATAAACTTTGCAAAAAATATAAAGTATTTATATATTTTCAATATTTTTCTAAAGTAAAATCTAAATTATGAGATCTTTAAAGAATAATAGAAAGATATCAAGGTGAAATTTAAAAGACTTTCAAGATGTCACATTTTCAATTATTCTGGCATGTTTAGAATTTTTTGGAATTAAAATATTAGAATAAAATATGTATGAATTTTAATAATTAAAACAGTTATTAAAATATCTCAATAATTTTTTGTGCATGAAAATTGAATTTTTGATTTCTCATATGAGAGACATTCATTTGATTAGAATGAATGGATAAGAGAATATTTAACTGCATATTTATTTTATTTGTTTTTGATGGATAGTTAATATAACTGTTCCACAAACTGTATTTACATATTGGAATTAATACAATTATGAATATTGTGCTAATAATTAAATTACTTATATGTGCTACATGCAGTTAATGTAGCCCTACTAGATGTGCCCATAAAGATGTTTAAGTTGTTATTTTATATGGCTTGTATTTTTTTATTAAGGATCTATATTTTTTTATAAATATTTGATTATATTTCATAAATGTTATTGAATGATTTTACCGCACAAGCTTTTTAATGATTTTTATTAATTGGATTGCAATGCTAATATTTTTCAGTTGTATTATGCAATATGGGTAATATTGTTAAGAACATGATCTGAAATTATTGATTATAAAAATGAAGAAAGTTTAAAGTTATGACTAAAACCTTATGCTGGTAATGTGAGAATTTACTAAATATCAAGAGAAAAAGTTTTTCAAAAACAATGTAACTCCAAATATACCCACACACAAGTCAAATATACAATAATATGCATAATATGATCTCAACATTGTTAAAATTACAATAGAATCAAAATGATAACTAGTGTTAGAGTAAATTATTTAATGAAAAGAAGTCATTCAGGAAATGAAAAATGAAAAATAAGCTCAGTTAAAATACCTGTTATCACTGAATAATATTTTGTAAAACCTATACAAAGTAAAAGTAACCCTTTGAAAAGTTACATTAATTGTTTCATCAAGTTGAAGTATAAAATCTTAGATTGCTAACTGATAGGGGCACAGGGGCACGTAAAAAAGTGAATGTGATATTTTTTAAATTATCACTTACATATGTTAGGTTTCTAAAGTAATAGTTTTGTTCAATACATAAATCAGAGAAAGAAATGGTCATTATATCAAACAATACAAGAAATAATTATGTTGTGAAATGAATAGGAAGTCAAAAGCAAAAATGTTAAAAGAAACCTATAAAAGTGATAGTTCATGTTTTCCATTATCAGTTATTTCATAGTGATTGGAGAATATAGTGGTTTTAATATCATTCATTGCATCAAAAAAAACCAAAATAGAAAGGTACATGTCCAAAAAGATTGAGAGCTTACATCCAGTTAAGATCATTTTCCTACTTATAGAAGAACCTGATGGCATGCAACTGAATTATACACATTTTCTGAAACTTTAAATAAACATTAAACTTGTAGTATTTTTCCGCAAGTACAATTATCTTTAAAGTCACAGCATTGCTGAAAAAAATATAGTGTTAGAGGAGAGTGACTGACATTAATAAAATATAATATATGTGAAAACTATAGATAATATGTAATAAAATATATTCTACAAGAGTATGCAGATAATTATCAACAATTATGGCAATAAATTTTGGAATAAAATAATATTTATTACTTTGCTGAGCCAAGCTTTCAATACAGCATATCTTTGCCAAAGCATGACAATAGTGAATATTAGAAAATGCATTAGCATATTCACATGCATATAAACATAAATTAAACTAATCATTATCATATTATCATAAATTTGAATATTTACATGTGTAAATTCATCTAACAATTGACTATGCCATTAGGTTAAATCCCAATGCTTTCTGAGATGATATTGGCTCTTATAAGTATGAGTTTTTAAAATTAATTATGAGTACAGCTTCTTTTATTTTTTGCTTTTTTATTATTATTTCCAAAGAAAACAATGTTAGCATCAGCAGATTTAAAAGAATGACTAGATTTATTTTCATGGCCAACAAACACTAAACTATAAGCATTATTGCATTTGGCTCAGTTATATAAATGAGTATGCGAATGATTCTCATAATTAATTCCAAGAAGTTCATAATTATAAGAGCCAATAGCAGGACTGGTCATTTAATCTAATAACATAGCCAAGTTCTATGTTAATTTACACATGAAAATATGGAAACCTATAATAATCAGTGCCTAGTTTAATGCATGTTTATACACATACAGATATACTAGTGTATTTGCTAATATTAACTATAGTCATGCCTTAACAAAGACAAACTGTATTGAACGCCTGGCTCAGCAAAGTTATAAATATTATTTTATACCAAAATGTATTACCGAAATAATTTTTAATTATCTATCTACTCTTGTAGAATATATTTATCATATATACACATACAAAATTTAAACTTAAATTTGCTAATATATAAAATCGTATATATTTTTGACATTTTATCACTTACCCAAGCAATATGATTAGCTATTTTTTATTAAAAGCCTATCAATATTTTTATTCGTCAAATTATTTGTGTGTTATTTTCTGCTTTTATTAGTTTATAAGCTTTTATCATAATTATTCTATATTCTTTTATTTTTATTTAAAAAGTTTTAAAATTATGTAATATATAATTTCAGAATAAAAAGAGCTGAGGAGATAATAAAATATAAAACAGAGAGAGAGAGAGATGCAGAAATTAAAACATATATATGTAATATATAATTTCAGAATAAAAAGAGCTGAGGAGATAATAAAATATAAAACAGAGAGAGAGATGCAGAAATTAAAACATATACAAAATATATAATAAATACTTATATTTATGTATAAATCAAATAATTTTGCTAATGCTATAAATAAACAATAGCTATTAAATGTGTTGCACCGAAATATATTTGAATAATACTAACAGCATGGAAATTAAGCATAAATAAATTTATTTTATCTCAACAATAAATTAGCATTGAAACTATAAAGAGAACATTAATTTGCAAAGGTTGTTAAGATGTCTCTCCATTATTATTACTCTTAAAAGATAAATGCAAAAATGCAATAGAACTGATGTAAATAACAGTATTAAACGATGAGATTCTATTATAAAAATAATTTTACGGTTATGGAATATTTGTAGGCAGTTATGTATTCAATAAGGTTGCATCTCATCTCGCTATAAGAAATGGATATTTTTTAATGAAATGAGCAAACACAACATTAAAAATGAATTCTTAAAAAAATAATTTAGTTTGTAAAATTCAGAAGCAGTAACTTTAAAAAATTTTGACAGTAAATATTTTTTTAAAAATATTAACTTACTAATAATAAAGATTACATGATCAAACTCATTTTGGATTGATATCGTTATCAGTAATAAATTTAAGTAATTATTATCAACCATAAATTTTAAACTCATTTTAAAATTAATACATTCATTATTTCCAACTGTTATCAATCTACCATATAATAGATGTCTCTCCAAATTTAATGCATTTTATTATCCTTTTTTTCAACATCACACTAGCAAACTACCTTACTTCACCCATCCTACTAATATTTGGCCTATTTCTAACACGTTCACCATTTTTTGAGATCCAATTTAAAAATTGCAGTTATCCATCTGCTTTCACTTGTAGCAATTTGTTCAGTTCAGTGTCATTTCTGTCATGCAATCTTTTCAATGAGATCAGTCATGTCTGCATATATCCTCACCTATATAACTTATTTTTATCTCTTTACTATTCCCAGCTTATATGCATCCATACACCATTCATTGATCTGAAATTTCATATTACTTTTTTGCTATATGACCAAGTTTCATATCAAAGTGTAAAAATTGGTAAAACACAAATATTAAAGATTTTCCTTTCAAACACTAGGCATATGTTTAGTATCCAATTATTTTGGGAAAACCTACTCTACTCAAATTTAATTCTATGGTTAATTTTATTCTTTATTTTTTATCTGTTTTAATAATGTAACCAAAGTATTTGTAGATTTTAATTTCTCATTTTTTTGTTATCAATCTTTGTTTTGTTGTTGTTGTTGTTGTTGTTGCTCATGTTTTTATTTTTATTTTTTATTTTTTGGGGAAAATCCACTAAAAATTACTTTAGTATTTTTTAATATTTTTCTTTAGGCTTATTTTTTAATATTTATATAATAAGCCTTGCCATATTTTTTTGTATCTCTGAAGATTTATTTGCAAATCAATCAGGTCATGTGCAAAATTTTGGAGACTTAAATAATTTTTACATTATTTTACAAAATATTGTAAAACTGATGCAAAAATTTTGAAAGTATAGAATCACCTTATCATACAATCTTCTCAATACTTGTCTCCTTAGTATCTTCATGTAATTTAATCACTACAATTGCATTTTGATAAATATATATTAAAATGACCAAGATTTTAATCATACAATTGCATTTTGATAAATATATATTAAAATGACCAAGATTTCAAATATTTTTTCATCTATTACAAATTGAAACACAATGACAATTTTTATTTATTGATTTTTTCTATAACCCCTTTCAATATTTTGATGTGATACAATGCTACCTAAGTACAAATAATTAATTGGCTCTGCATATTTAGTGTATATTTTAATTCTGGAACAGAATTCTTAAAATTAAGTACTGCCTTGTATAGCTTTTAACAATATTGTTGACAATCTATAACATCTTTTTAATATCTAACATACAGGCTGTATATATACCTGTACCAACAATGTAATATATAGGGTATTTTAGATGTATATGTGGTCAAGTGTATTAGTGGTATGATATAATGTGGAGAGTTGAGGGTCATGTGAAATTCTGAGCTCAAAACATCTTTTGTAAATATTTTTTTAATTTAAACTAGATTATTTATAAACGAAATATATTTAAAATATTTGTTTGTTTGTTTTTTGTGTAAAAGAAATAATAGTTTCTGAAATTGGTGAAAGTGAATAATATTGAAATTAGTTAATTAAAATACAAAGGCAAAGTGGGAATGGCTTTTTATATGTTAGTGCAAATGGGCTAATTACTTGTTCACACAAAATTTATTAAAAAGTTCATAGATATTAAGGTCATAATAATCTCTTTCTATTTGAAAAACAATAAAAAATAAATTCTAGTCATTTAATTATTATAAATTATGAAATACTGGATTAAAGAAAACAGATTAACAATTTTAGATGCATTAGAAAGAGTAAATATAGAGTCTGATATTATTTTAAATTTTAAAAAATTAACAAATTGTGACAACAAATAAACCACAACATCATCACATGTCTTTTTATATGATTAATATATGCTTCCATGAACTGTTTTTTTTTCTTTTTGAGAGTGAGTTGGTTAAAGTTCAAAATGTTAAGTTTTTTAATTTCAAATTATTAACTTAAATAATATAAATGAATAAAAAGTAGTTGCCCAAAATAAAGTTATTAGTTCAAGCTTTGAATTATAGTTATCAGCTACAAAGAAATATCCCAACCTGGATATAAGAATATTATAGTTAATAAACAATCTCATGTTTATTAATAACTTAAGTTTACGGTAGATTTTTCAACTGTAAAGTGAAAAAAGCTCATCTCAGATCGAATAATTAATTTATATATATGGAATATGTTTTGTGCTATACTGAATCATTCTTGTATCGAGAATCAATTTCAATTTATATTTTTGTTCTAAAACAAAACATGCACGATACTTTTTATATCACAACCCATAGTTAACCCAAATATCATTTATTGTTTATTGACAATTACTAAATATCATTTATTGTTTAGTCAGTAAATAAATACAGAAAAGTACTAAAATCATTTTCACTGACATTTGTCTCATTATTTGTCATATTGTTAAATAAAAATCACAAGTAAAAAGTCCATGTTGGTTAATCATTTACTCATTCTCCCCTTTAATGAGAAACTTTAATTATTGTATATACTTATTCTATTTTTATTCAAAGAAAGAGAAAAATGGTAATAAAAAATTCTCTATTTAAAAGTACAATATAATAATGAAATTGAACAAAACCTTCATTCAATTGTCTCACATTGTCGTGAAAAATGATCAGTGGCATGAAAAAGTTATTTTAATTGTATTCTGTACGAAATGAAATGAGTTAAATCAACAATAATTAATAAATAAAGAATCAGACAAAGTGAATAATGAAAGTGTTATAGAAAATTGCAAAAATAACTGCTAATATTGGAATTAATTCTCATCCTTTGAAAAAGTAGCATTAATTACATATCAATCTATTTCCGCTAAAATGCTGACTGTTCACAAAATGATTTCAGTCACGTATAAGTCATGAGATTTATAAACACTCCCAGCATTACTTATATCAATGCATTGTCTTCTATTGATAGTTGTGTATTGCAAATATAAATAAGTCAGTTAACATAACTTAAGAAAATGTACACTAAATCTAAACGTATTTTACATTTGCAAAGTAAATTTCATATAGTGCAGTTAATATAATTATTGCTTGGAGAGTGTACTGATGCAGTGATTGCAAAAATGTTCATATATATATATGATCAATAGATGGTGTTTTACCAAAACCGCCAAAACAAGTGTAAATATTTGTTTACATAAACGACAAAAGAGGCAGAATTCACTATCTCTTTCATTATCTCACCCTCAGATCAGCTGATTTCAAGCTAAATTTGCTATCATCAGTGAAGGATAGAGATAGAAACTAGATCTAAACACTGACTTCAAGTGTTTATGCAAAACATTTCTATCAGTTTGCAAGCATGAATTTTTTTTCAGACCAGTAAAGTCTTCAAACTCAGCCTTACAAGCCAGAGAGCTATATGGGTCTGATCTCAGTTCAGTTTTACCACATAGTTAAAGCTTCTGCAATATATACCATTGCAAAAAAACCTTTAAAGGTACATTTATGAAAAACAAAAAAACAAGTTATTCACGTAACTTGCTATCACTTGTTATTTATGATCAATAGATGGCTTTTACCAAAACCGCTGAAACAAATGTAAATATTTGTTTATATAAACGAAAAAATAATCAGAATTCACTATCTCTTTCATTTGCTCACCCTCAGATCAGCTGATTTCAAGCTAAATTTTTTATCATCAGTGAAGGATAGAATCAGAAACTAGATCTAAACACTGACTCCAAGTGCTTATGCAAAACGCCATCTATTGATCACAAATAACAATTGATAGCAAATTATGTGATAACTTGTTTTTTGTTTTTCATAAATGTACCTTTAAAGGTTTTTTGCAATGGTATATATTGCAGAGGCTTTAACTATGTGGTGAAACTGAACTAAGATCAGACCCATATAGCTATCTGGCTTGTTAGGCTAAGTTTGAAGACTTTACTGGTCTGAAAAAAAAATTCACGCTTGCAAACTGATAGAAATGTTTTGCATAAACACTTGGAGTCAGTGTTTAGATCTAGTTTCTAACTCTTTCACTGATGATAGCAAATTTAGCTTGAAATCAGCTGATCTGATGGTGAGCAAATGAAAGAGATAGTGAATTCTGACTCTTTTGTCATTTATGTAAACAAATATTTACACTTGTTTTGGCGGTTTTGGTAAAACACCATCTATTGATCATAAATAACAAGTGATAGCAAGTTTATGTGAATAACTTGTTTTTTTGTTTTTATATATATATATTCAAAACAATACAATAATTAAAACAGTAAAAAATATTTTAAAAACAAATATATACCAAAATTTATTCCATCTGCTGCAATTTGTTGTAGGATTTTTTCGAATATTAAGCTACCTAAACAAGATAAACCTTTAAGATTAATGATTGACTTTGGTGTATCATTTTACTATGAAACTTGTAGATTTATAGAAACATTGTTAAAAGATGTTCTTGGATTTGGAAAATATACTATTAGTTCATCGTTTGATTTTGTAAAGAAAATTAATGGTATTAATATTAATGAAAATGATAGTATTTATACATTAGATATATGTGAGTTTTACGATTCAATAAATAGATTAAAATCTATAAAAATTATATTAGATGTTTTGATGTTAAAAAAGTTGATTTTAAGAAAGTAAAATTTGTAAATGATGTATTATATTTTATTGATAAAAATATATATGCTATGTTTAATGAAAATTATTATAAAATGGATAACTATTGGCCTATGGGTCTTTCTGTAGTTTCACAAATATGTAGTTTTGTAGTATCAAGATATGAAGATATAATTCTTAATAATAATATATATTACCAAGGAATTAAAATTTATTACAGGTATGTTGATGATGTTATTGTTAGTGGAAATTTAGATATCATAAATTTGTTATTCAATGAATTAAATAGTTTAGAAGGTTTAAAATGGAGTAAATCTTTTGAAGAAAAAATGTCAATTCAATATTTAGATATTAAAGTTACTCATAATAAAAATAAATTAGATTATTGTATGGTAATAAAAGATATTGAAAAAAGAGGATATATTCCCTGGTATTCAAATGTGACAATATTACATAAATTATCCGGTTTAAAATCATTTTTATTTAGGAATAATAAGTTATGTAAATATAGTTCTGATAAAATATGCAACAAAAATGTATGGATTTGTTAAATATAGGATATGATCATAAATTAATTTATAATATTGTTACTAAGTATAATAATAATAGTAATATTTTAAGTGCTATAGATAATGATAAAATAAAATATACTTTGATATCAATACCATTTATTTGTAATGAACAAGTGAAATTTATAAATCAGATATATAAAAATATATGTCAAGTCGCATTTTATACTACTCCTAATTTAAATAGATTAATAAATAATTCAAAAATAGATGTGGTATTTTAAATCAAAGTTGTGCAATATATAAATGGTTGTGGGTTTGTGGAAAGGCGTATATAGATGAATCTCGATGTACATTGGAGAAAAGATCAAAGGAACATTTGTTGTTATTAAGTTTAATATAACCACTAAGCATCACATGATCACTATCTCATACTAGCACATAATTGTTTACAAACAAGGCAAAACTCTCTCCATATAGTAGTGCCACCCTGTGCTAAACAGAGTAATCAATGGATGCCAGAAGGCTTGTGCATAAAATCCCTATCTAATGCCTACTCATCCAATATCCCCAGACTTGTTTCTGGCTTGTGGCCATCATCAGTGAGGAGCTTTGGATCTGAGAGCACTGCACCTAGATCTTAGGATCTAATGAAACCCTCCAGCAAGCACCTTTTATCTTTACTTAACTACAAAACTATGAGAATGAAATTAAAAACATGAAAAATACTTTCAATCTAAGCTCAATTGCTTATATAGTCATATGGGTCTAAACTCAATTCAGCACCCATACATTTTGGTGTCTTTGGCTCTTTAACAACCATAGCCACCACTATCATATTAGGCAGGATTGGTGTTAAACTACTAAGCATCACATGATCACTATCTCATACTAGCACATAATTGTTTTTAAACCACTAAACATCACATGATCACTATCTCATACTAGCACAGTAATTGTTATTAAACAATTCAAAACAAAACAACACTCTCCATATAGTAGTGCCATCTTGTGCTAACAAGAGCAATCAATGGATGCCAGAAGGCTTGTGCATAAAATCCCTATCTAGTGCCTACTCATCCAATATCCCCAGACTAGTTTCTGGCTTGTGGCCTTCATCAGTGAGGAGCCTTGGATCTGAGAGCACTGCACCTAGATCTTAGGATCTAATGCAACCCTCCAGCACCCACCTTTTAACTCTATTTAACTACAAAACTATGAGAATGAAATTGAAAACACTATTAATATTTTCAATCCAAGCTCAATAGCTTATATAGATGGCACTACTATATGGAGAGTGTTGTTTTGTTTTGAATTGTCACATAATTGTTTACAAACAAAGCAAAACTCTCTCCATACAGTAGTGATCATGTGATTCTTAGTGGTTTAACACCAATCCTGCTAATAGGATAGTGGTGGCTATGGTTGTTAAAGAGCCAAAGATACCAAAAAGTATGGGTGCTGAATTTAGTTCAGACCCATATGACTATATAAGCTATTGAGCTTAGATTGAAGATATTTTTTGTTTTCAATTTCATTCTCATAGTTTTGTAGTTAAGTACAGATAAAAGGTGGTTGCTGGAGGGTTGCATTAGATCCTAAGATCTAGGTGCAGTGCTCTGAAATCCAAAGCTCCTCACTGATGATGGCCACAAGCCAGAAACTAGTCTGGGGATATTGGATGAGTAGGCATTAGATTGGGATTTTATGCACAAGCTTTCTGGCATCCATTGATTACTCTGTTTAGCACAGGGTAGCACTACTTTATGGAGAGAGTTTTGCCTTGTTTGTAAGTTTAATATAAACAATATACATATATACAAATAAAACGTCCGTTAATTAAAAAAAACAATTGTAATAACAATAAAAATAATAAATATAACTATAATAAACAATTATATACAGTCTTTGAATCTGCAGAAGTATTTTTGATTTAACTGAAAGTAATTCTTCGGATGGCTGCAGAAAAAAGTTTGCTACTAACTGAAAGGAGATTCTTTGATTCCTCTTGGAGGCCTTAAAGGAACCGAGCAGGGCAATTTCCTAATGTCCACTCCATACGTTGTTGTCATAGCAGCTGTTATTACTTTGTGATTATTCATAAAGTATACAAACATGGATGGGCTGCTCGTCAACACACATCAGCCAGTGTGGTGAGTTTATTGGCTTTTTACCTCCGAGTTTAAGAATATTTTTTCCAATATATATATAATTATGACAGACAAAAATAAATCATGGCCCTTATTCCCAGGAGGCTGTAAAGTCACCAATCAAGGCAGCAGTTGGTGGCCAAAGGTGGAAGTGCTAAGAATTTTCTGATTGTAGACTCAGGCTGCCATTTGATGGCAACTTTTTATTTAGGTACTTACAATTGCAGATCACTTTCAAGTGAAGGAAGATTGCAAGAGTAAGAAGAAGAACTGTCTTGTATTAAATGGTACATTATTGTACTTTGTGAAGTTAGAAGAAAGGGTGAAGAAACAATTGTTTTAAAAAGTGGACATATGTTCTATTATAAAGGCACAAATATTGAAAATACAAGTGCAGTAGGATTCATTATAAATAAAAAATGGAAGAGTAACATTGTGGAGATTGATGGTGTATCAGACAGAGTGGCAAGATTAGTTTTACAACATAATAGCAGATACCAAATGCAGATAATTCAGGTTTATGCCCCAACAAGTTCTCATGTGATGAAGTAGTAGAAGATTTTTATATGGATGTACAAAAGGCTTTTAATCACAGTAAACAACATTTTAAAATTGTTATGGGAGATGTTAATGATAGAATTCGTAAACAAATGAAAGATGAAAATGCTGTAGGTAATTTTAGTTATGGTAATAAAAATGAGAGAGGACATAGACTTTTGGAGTTTGCAGAAAAAAAAAACCTTTATATTATGAATTCTTTTTTTGAGAAAAATGTTAAAAGGAAAGGGACATGGAAGCATCCAAATGAAGGTACAGCAGAATTGGATTATATTTTGACTAACAGAAAATACATATTTCAAGATTGTAATGTTCTTAATAAATTTAACACAGGAAGTGATCATCGATTAGTAAGATGTAAGATATATGTTAATGCAAAAGTAAAGAGACAAAAAATATTAAGAAAAACAATATTTAAAGTTGATATTCATAATCTTCAGAAACATTCTAATGAATTGAAATTAGAACTTACAAATCGTTTTCAAGTATTAGTAAATATTGAACATGATTCAGATTTGAATGACATTAATAGGAAAATAACTGATACACTTTTAAAAACTGCAACAGAAATAGCTGGTAGAAATAAGCAGCAATTGACCAATAAAAATTCTACTGAGACTAGAGAATTTATGAAGAAAAAAAGGAATATGAGGATATACAACACTGATGCATTAAAAAAGATTGAATATCTCGAATTTTGTAAAATGGTGCAGAAAAGAGTTGAAAATGATATAAGAAAATATAATTGTGAACTAGCAAGGAAAGCTGTAGAAGAGAAAAAAAGTCTAAAGACTGTAAAACAACATCTTGGTATTGGTAGAAAATTTATATTTGCAATAAGAAAAAAATATGGCAATATTACTAAAAAGAGAGATGATATCATGAAATGTGTAGAAGACTTGTATCAAGAATTATATAGTAATAAAGAACAAGTGCCTTCTATAACTATTATATCTTCTGAATTGCCCAGAATTTTGAATGAGGAAATGAGACATGCAATTAAATTTATGAACAAAGGGAAGGCTCTAGGTAATGATGGAATTATAATTTATATTTTAAGAGAAGCAGGTGAAAAAATAGAAATTGTTTTAGCAAAGTTATATACCAAATGTCTAAATGATAAAGATCTCCCAGATGATTGGAATTATGCAGTAATAATATTAATATTTAAAAAAGGTGATAAAGAAGATAATAGAAATTACAGACCTATCAGTCTTTTATCAGTGTTATACAAAATTTTTACTAAGATAATTATAACTCGTCTACGGAAAACACTGGATTTCCACAACCAAGAAAACAAGCTGGTTTTAAAAGTAGTTTTAGTACAGTAGATCATATCCACGTATTGAGAGAAGTTATAAAAAAGACAAATGAATATGAGTTGCCATTACGCTTAGGATTTGTATATTATGAAAAAGCATTTGATTCTATAAACATTTCTTCAGTGATTAAAGCATTGGATCAACAAGGTGTAGATCCAGGATATTGTCATATTTTAAAGAATATTTATAAAAATCCAACAGCAACAATTAGATTACATAATGATAGTAGGAAAATCAACATTGAAAAGGGTGTAACTCAGGGTGACTCTATATATCCAAAACTTTTTACAGCAGTGCTGCAAGAAGTATTTTGTGAATTAAAATGGGAAGTTAAAGGAGTGAAAGTAAATGGAGATTATTTAAGTCATTTAGATTTTGCAGATGATGTAGTTGTTTTTGCAAATAATACTTTGGAGTTACAGGAAATGTTGCAGGAGTTATCAGATGAAAGTAGGAAAGTAGGACTAAAGGTAAATATTAATAAGACTAAAGTAATGTTTAATAGATTTTCTCAAAATATGAAAATAAAGATTGATTATGATGAGTTAAAAGAAGTAACAGCTACAAATATCTTGGTCAGATTATTAATACAGATGGAAACATAATGGATGAAATGAATCATAGAATTAAACTTGGTTGGAGTGCTTTTGGTAGAAATAACTTGATACTAAAATGAAATATGCCTATGTGTTTGCAAATTAAGGTTTTTAATAAATGTGTTTTTCCAGTTCTTACTTATGGATCTGAGACTTGGACACTTAATAGAAGAGCAATACAGAGACTTCAGACCACTCAAAGAAGTATGGAGAGATGCATGTTGGGAGTAACAAGAAGAGATCGAAAATGCAATGTATTGGTAAGAGAACAAACAGATGTTCCTGACCTCATTGAAAAAATAAAAGACTGAAGTGAAGTTGAGATGGACATATTGCTAGAAGATATGGTAATAGATGGACAATTGAAATTTTAAAGTGGATTCCAAGAGATTGTAAAAGACCGAGAAAGAGACCACATGTGAGATGGATGGATGAAATAAGAAAGTGTGCAATTGTGATGTGGAGAAGAGAAGCTAAAGATAGGAGAAGTTGGATTGAATTTTAAGAGACCTTCATCCTGCAGTGGACTGATAATGGTTGAAGATGATGATGAATTCCGTGGATTCAAAAACTGAATACAATAATTTATTACAGTTATTATATACCAGCCCTTAAATAACTCGCTATACTATATAATAAAGATCTTATATATTTTTTAAAAAACAAAAAACATTAATTACTCAGTTTGCCACCTGCAGTACATTAACGTTTGGAATTTAAGAATTTTCTTCATTTATATATTTATATATGTGTGTGTGTGTAAAAGAAAAAACACGCAAACATATTAACAAACAAAACATGCATTTATATTCTATACATTAAATATTTTTAAGTAAATCGGTTTTAGCTTTTGGCATGCCTTGATTTTAAATTGTATATTAAAAAAATAATGTTAAGTTTATTAAAATTATTGAAGCTGGTAAAGATTAAACATTATATTATTGATTTCTGAATTGAGATTTGGCTAGTCATAGAAATGCTTTAGGAATTTAGATGCAATGCTAGTCTTAATCCAAATGCGCTGAATATGAAAAGTATAAAACAACAAAATTAGAAATAATAAAAAGTAATTAAATACTACATATATATATATGTTGATACGAATATTTTTATGGGTTGCATATATAAAAGACATATTTTGTAAGTTCATTCGTGTTAAAAATTTAAATATTGATATACTGACATTTCGACTTGATCACACAAGTCATCCACTGGGTGATAAAAGGTAGAAAGACGGTTGTAGAGGCGCTACAATCACTGATTGAAAAAATGTTAAAGTTCCACCAAAAGCAAAAATGTTAAATTAAGAATGTTTTTTTTAAACTATCTTTCTAAATAGGAGGAAGTTTGCATGTAACATCTCACTTATTGATACAATCTGACCTTTTAAGTATCTCAATGGCTTCTCTAATTTTGCACTGGTAGAGATTATCACATCTGGATATGATCCTGGTACTAGAAAAATCAATTTTATGACCTGAATCTATAGTATGGAATGAGAGTGCTGATGATGATGAGTGTTGTTTAACTGAATTAGCATGCTCATCTCTCCCAACACTGATGCAATGATTACTAGCATACCTATGTAAGAAGCATTACAATTTTCACATGAGATTTGATAAACACCATGAGATTCAAGAGGGATTGAATCCTTAGACTTGGTTATTATATTGCTGATCTTTTGATGAGTAGAGAATGATGTAACTTTATTATAGCATTTTAACATGCATCCAATACTGTCTGTAGTTCATTTTACATATGGAACACAAATCATAATAGCTGATTTATCATCTTTTTGTTTCCTATTTTGTCCATTTTGGGCTTGAAATAAGGTTTATAAATTTATAATTATAACTATTTGCTATGAAAACAATATTAATATGATTTAAAACCTCTCATTTGACTCAGATACATAAATGACACTTTTGTCATATGGCAACATGGACAAAATAAATTAGATGATATTTCTTACATTTAAATAATATGTATCCTCGTATTAAATTTACAATGGAGACAGAGTCTGATAGAAAACTGCCTTTTCTTGTTGTTCTAGTCACCAGAATACCAAATAGTTTATTTTTTCGATTTATAGAAAGAATACACACACAGACAGATATTTACATTCTCATCATCACCCAACTCAGATAGTTTCTGTAGACAAAACTCTTTTAAATATAGCAATCAACTTTTCAGATAAGTCATATCTGAAAGAAGAAATAAATCATATTAATAGTGTTTTGTTAGCAAATAGTTATAATTATAAATTTATAATCCTTATTTCAAGCCCAAAATAGACAAAATAGGAAACAAAAAGATGATAAATCAGCTATTAGGATTTGTGTTACATAAGCAAAAAGAACTACAGACAGTATTGAATGTATATTAAAATGCTATAATATAGATACAGCATTTTCTACTCATCAAAAAATCAGCAATATAATAACCAAGTCTAAGGATTCAATCCCTCTTCAATCTCATGATGTTTATCGAATCTCTTGTAAAAATTGTAAAGCTTCTTAAATAGGTATGAGTAATCATTGCATTAGTGTTAGGAGAGATGAGCATATCTAATTCAGTTAAACAACACTCGTCATCATCAGCACTCTCAATCCATACTATAGATTCTGATCATAAAATTGATTTTTCTAGCACCAGGATCATATCATAATCTCTACCATTGCAAAATTAGAGAAGCCATTGAGATACTTAAAAGGCCAAAGATGAATGAGTTAGGTTTGTCAATGAAATAAGTGTCTGGTAGTATTATAGAGAAGAGAAACTATGAATGGAAGATATTTTATTAAATTTGGACACTTCATTCTGAAGTTTTCTATGATGGTTGAAATCAGTAATGACATACATGTAATCAAAATAAACACATTGCTAAATTAGAAACGAGCATCATCCTTGCATCGCCTAGTATCAAAATAAATTCATTTTTCATCTGCTCTCTTATAAAACACAAATACAAACGATGATAACAACTGCAAAATTTTATATCACCTAAACTGTTATTGCAGTTCAACTCAATTAGACCTAAATTTTACCTTTGAAAAAAAGTGTAAATAATTATTAATTTTAATGGTTTAATAATCACCAAATAATAATCCACATATTTAGATTATCTAGACAGATATTGTGCAACTGTTAAGTATAAAATCAAATTAATTATAACAAAAATTTACAAATTAAACACTATCATCGTGCCACCTTATATTAAATTTCAAAATGGGAACAGCAAAAAAGTAAGATGGTTTGTGAACTTATTTTTAAACTATTTACATAAACTTTGAATGCAAATGATATTGTTATATTTGAATGTATGTTGTCAATAATGATAGTTTTCAATTTAGTTTATGTTTATGTTTGAATATATATATATATATATATATATATATAATAAGGTTTTCCATCTTGCTAGGCCTCTATACGCATTATAAATGCACAAGTTGATCAAGTTATGTCAAAAAGAAGAAAGTTGTATTTCTATTTCTAAAAACATAACTATGTTTCCTAATCAACTCAGCCTAGAATTGTTACAAATTGTGCTATTGATGAAATCAGCTTTTAATTTATTTGATCTGGGCACCAGGATTCATAAGAATCTGCTAAAATCTGTCACCAGCATGTCTTGCAAATTAGAAAGAAAAAATGCTTTTAAAGAATCGGTATTAGATTTTACCGTAACGAAAAATATTCTTTTAAATATATTATTTTTTTTGGAACTTATTCATACACATTGGCAAAGGTAAACTACGTTTTAAAATCTTACTAAACTAATAATAATTTTAATAATAAACACTAATAAATATTATAGAATAACATACAAATGAAAATTGCTATTAGAAATATTTTTATTCTAACAGATTAAAATCTGTTTAAGTTAAAATGCGAATTACTAATTAAGTAAATTGGAGAGAACATATACTAATCCAAACATGAATACGTTAATAAAAGAAATAAATAACAATTTAACATAATAAATTAAGTTCTTGATTAAATAAGAGTCTCTTGATCACTAAAATTAAAGTTCATATCATGGTACTATTATGCATATATTTTTAAGATCGTTTGTCAACAATTTAGTCATAATCAGGAATAATAAAGAGTCATAGCTTACCCGTAAATTTAGTTAGAAGGTAGTAGATAACTATGCATAATATTTTGGGTTAGAATGAGCTCGGCCATTGGTTATTATTTGGTCTTGTGGTCTATTCTCCTAGTTGGTCACGAAGCCTTTTCTGGTGTACATCTTCAGGCATGATGTCCACAGAAGTTCCAGTTCACTTCAACATGCCAAATTATTTCAGCATAGAGCGATCCTGGATATGTTCTTTATCCAGAACTAACTATAGAGAAAACAAATGAAACAAAACATTCTTCAAACTGGTCTCTGTCTTTTTATACTAGAGGCCCAGTTTTCTGACTTCTGTGCATCCTTTTGTTTATCAAAAAATATACACTGATAATTAATCTGGTAATTCCTTATAAAATTTACGTTACAAAGTTCTCTTTTTTTTTTTTAGCAAATCCTTTGGCCATATTTAATTAGTTAAAATATTTTTCATTTAGCTTATCTTTTTACTTTTGGAATTCTTTTATTTTCTCCCATTCTACTTTTAATTAGGACAAAAAAATTGTGGACTAAAATTTAACTTTCTTTGTACGTTTTATAAAAATAAATTATACAAACAAATTAATCTAAATTTACTTTTTAGCTTTTACCAAATGCCAATATGTATCTGTACCATATATAAATAAATGGTACAATATATATATATATATATATATATATATATATAGGGGGAGAGAGAGCTCACAAAAAAGCTCTTAACAAGCTTTGCACAATATCTCCAACCTCAGATCAGTTACTAAATGTGTCAATAAATAATCAAAATTACCCCAAACGACCAGACTAGCCAAGAAAATGAATTATAAAACATTATCAATGGTTTCACTGCTATAAGCAAACTTCTCAAGTATAAAAAACTACAAATTAACAACATATTTAAACTAAACATTACCCATAATTCCACTTACCTCACATACAGTCTTAATATTAAAAGAACTTTTAATTAAGTTAATTGCTTCAGAATCATAGTTTTTTAATAATAAAGATTCTTTAATTTTTTTTTTATTTAATTTTTTTCAAAGAAGACAACCTAAGCTTCATCAAAATTATTAATGTGGCCTGTATTTTTTTCATGGATATATAAATCAGAACTAAGACATTTATTTCTAACCCTACGTTTACATAACTTTTTTCAGTTAAGCCTAAACTACTTTGACCTATATGAACTTTCTTACAAAAAAAAAAGGGATAATATACATTAATTCATGAATAGTCTTTCTATCAGAAATTTCCTTTGTACAATTTAATAAATTATTCAATGTAATATTCATTTCCAAGCAATTTTCTTATTTCCCAAAAAATTCCTATTTTTACATACAATTTAATAAGAAGACAATTTAAATGTCATAGAAATAAAATTATATTTTTCTTTATTATTTACATTGTTACAAATATTAATATTATTAAATAAAATTATTTTTACATCATTACAAATATTATTACTATTAAATAAAATACTTCTTACAACATTACAAATATTACTATTAAAAATTTCATAGATGCATAAAAGTAGGGTTAGAAATAAATATCATAGTTTTTCTTTGTATCCATGAAAAAGATACAGGTTGATGAAGCTAAGATTATCTTCTTCAAGAGAAGTGAAATAAAAGAAGAATTAAGGAATTGGTCTTATTAAAAAGGTATGATTCTGAAGCAGTTAACATATTTAAATGTTATTTTAATATTAAGCATGTATGGGATGCAAATGGAATTGTGGGTATTTAGTTTAGGTATGTTATTTTGTAGTTCTTAACATTTGAAAAATCTTCTTGTAGCAGTAAAATCATTAGTAGTATTTTATAGTTTATTAAATTTAATTTCAGGCAATTTTGATATATATATATGTGTGTGTGTGTAAAATTCAACATGATATTTAATAAATATAGTAATATTCATATAATTGAAGTACCTCATTTTGATTATTCAAAAAGGAATATATTCAAAAGTATTTTTAACAGAATAAGTTGAATTATATAAATATTATGGTATTTAATATATATCAAGTTGAATTTTACATATATTTTGAAGGTAATACAAACATTGAAATTAATATATATATATATAATGTAATATGATATTTTTAAAAACTAGTTAAAATGCATAGTTATTCACACTGTATAAAAAGTTTATATTTCATTCATGTTATCAGTATTTATATTCAGGTAATTTAAGAACTCAGATATCAATTGAAAATTGGGCTCATTTTTTCATCTCTTCATATTAAATTTTGACACATCAGATGGTATAAAAATTGTACTAGATTTTTTGATGTTGTTTTGTAAAAAAAATATGTTTTATATATAATTTAAATATATCTAATAAAATCTTAATCTTGAAAAATAGGTTAAAAAATCTGGACTTTTGTCACTTTCATGCATCATGCATAAAAAATATGGTTTTTATCAGCATATAGTAAAACAAATGGACAATGAATGTTTTGGAAACAGTGTTGGAATTGACATCTCCTTCAACTTTTTTTATGTTTTCATGATGCATTTATTTATTTACCATATAATTTGATGTTACCTATTTTGCTCAAAGTACATAAATAAAACATGCCTCTGATTCTTCCCTGTTCAGTGTATAGTTGTTTTGGAATAGGCCAATTTATTTTAAATGGCTGAAACCCTAAATATATACACATTATCATAAGACTGATTTCTCAACATTAATATAAGATGTGCACATGTTACATTATCATGGAGAATAGGGATTGCTCCAAGGCAACTAATGAATTCTTTTTATCTAAAATTTATACATTCTGTGGGATAATTTGTGATTTTTCACATGAGACCATAAATAAAAAATGGCTGTTTGATACAGTAAGATAGGAATTGGAGACAACATTTCTTTACATTTATATATATATAAAATGAAATCATACATCATATGACGTATGTAGCTTGTGTTTACAAATATATAAAATAAAGAGCATGATAATAGCTCTAAAATGCTTATTTTGGTATTATCATTTTTATAATACATGCTACAAGAGAACACATTCAAAATCTTTATCTAATATTGTTCCCATCCTCAGAATTGTACATTCTCTCATGGCATTTATCATAAAAATAGTAAAATAAGCTTGCTTAGAGATATTAGCATTCTCTTTATTTTACATAATTGTAAACACAAAATATATAAGTCATGTGATGTATGACTTGATTTTATTAATATTATAATGTGGCCATTGAGGCTTTGGATATATTAGATTGCTAAGGCTATTAATATATGGAGTATCTGGATTTAATTGAGTCCCATATGGCTATTTCAGTTGGAGAGCTGGATTTGAAGACATTTAGATGTCTGAAAATTTCAGATCTTTTACTTAATAGTTAAGTATTAGATAAATGCTGGGTGAATTTGGTATTATGAATCTGGTGTCCTAGCTTCTCACTGAGAAGAGCCATAGCTTGAAACTGGTCTGAGGATGGGGCTAAACCTAGATAAAGAGTTTGATGTGTTTTCTTGTGGCATTTATTATAAAAAATAACCATAGTAAAATAAGCTTGTTTAGAGCTATTAGTATGTTGTTTTACAAATTTGTAAATACAAGCTAAATAAGTCATGTGATGTATGATTAATTTTATTAATATTATAATTTGACTGAAAATTTCAGATCTACTTTATAGTTAAGAATTAGATAAATGCTGGGCTTGAGTTGGTATTTTGAATCTGGTGTCTGTATCTTAGCTTTCACTGATAAGAGCCATAGCTCAAAACTGGTCTGAGGATGGGGTCAATCCTAGATAATGATTCTAAATGTGTTTTCTTGTGGCATTTATTTTAAAATAATAATAATAATAATAATAATAATAATAATAATAATAATAATAATAATAATAATAATAATAATAATAATAATAATAATAATAATAATAATAATAATAATAAAATAAGCTTGTTTAGAGCTATTAGCACATTTTTACTATATATATATAGAGCTGGATTGATTTGCAATTCAATGGTTTTATTACTAAAATTAATAAAGGAAGAACAGCTTCATTTTCATTAAATGTCTAATGCTAAAATTTTTATTATTATTTAAAACATATACACATTTATATTTAAAGTAGATCATTTAATGTTTATAAAATTGATTTTAAAATAGTTTACTTTCACCACCTGTTTTAATCAATTTGAGTAAAAACAGACAAGCTTGCTAATTATATATTCCTGTTGCTTTTATTTTAGTCATATTTTTAAAGTTAATTCTAAAAAAAAAGTGGAGATTTAGTTTTGTATTTGTCATTTTTGTTTCAATTATCCCTGGTTGGAAGTCTTAAATTAGATTGAGTGGGAAATTAATATTTGCCCTGCCTGGAATATAGAATGGACACTAATGAAAGTTTTGCGTGGGAAATGTAGCAAGGCAAGGATAGCCCACCAACTTTTGGAGAGAGAAAAGATTCATTATTAGATATACACTTGGATTATGGCCTGCAAAGAGATACCATTGTGAGTAGCTGTTTGAACATTTAATTCCTACTAAAAACTTAAATAATTATTGACAAACTTTGTTGCTGTGCAAGATGTCAAAATCCATCGTTATAAGTTTTGCCATCAATAGAATGTCTGGCTAATTTAAACAAAGGATGGACCCACGCCTACCTGCTCTCCTTCAGTCATGCTATGAACTTCTAAAATAAAGACTGCCTCTACCTAGCTGCTGTCAAAGGACCTGAAAGATGAACTATTTTCAAAAGCGCGCACTCATCACTAAATCACTAGAACTCTGCCTTAATGTAAGCTAAACTTTTTCCTATTCTAGCCAGGGTAAATAAATTGCGTTTAATAAAATCTCCACTCAATCTAATGATAAATATGTTTTAAAATGGTATTAATTGTTTTTAATTATTTATTATCTGTATGTACTTTTTCTAGTATTAAATGTGTGTCTTGGAATCTTAGTTTTAAGATTCCAAGTTTGTTTGCAATTTTCGTTTATGAGAGGGTGCATTAGGAGATTGTATTTTATATGTTTAATATATACCTGATTATTTTGTTAACTATTACAAAACACATTGGCAGTTTTCATAGTCTTTATTTATTCATCTGCCCTTAGTTGTAAAATAAAGAATTTTTAAGCATGTTTCATTTGTGCTTTTTGTGCAAACAACAAAATCTTTTTGCTGGCTATTTGTTAGGTTATTTCTTCAGGTTGTCTGAAAGTAGTCATTTCTTTCTGGATTACATAAGATCATAATCAAATATCTTTTGCTGTCTGGTAAGTGAGATCAACCATGTTTACTTTGAATGTAGTATTACGCACAGCAGTCCTGCGGCGTTTTAACAACAGTAATTAGAATATTACTGCTTGGACGTTCGCGCTGGTTACGTTGATTTCCGATGGGACAGTAACTGTTTTATTATCCCTGATTCAGGAAGCTAAAGTTGTTGTTTGTTTTGTAATTTTACAACTGGACAGCAAGAAGATATTTTCCTAACCATTTCTTCTATTTTAAGTGAGATAATTTTGCTGCCAAAATGTTTTATGCCTTCATGTTTGTCGTACTCTTGTGCACTCTCTGGTAAATATGCGTATGTTAACATAGGTCACTTTTATATTCATGGCTAGATGTCTTCACTCTATTGCACAACTTTTAATAAAATTAATAAATTGTTTAAACTTACTTTGGCTGATGTTTGTCTTTGTGCTTTGATTTCTCAACTGTCTAAATAATATTTAAGATATCTTGTTCCTCCCTGAGTGTAGTTTGGTGCCTTTTGATTCGCATATCCTGTCCACCCTAAAATAAATGTCTAGTTTCTATTTTTGGACTAGTGGCGCCCCCGCGTCATATATGCAAATCTCAAAGATCTTTCTCCCATTACAATATATATATATATATTGTGTGTGTGTTAAAATAAAAGTTTTCATTCTTTATGTTTATTTGTGTAAAATTTATTGTAGTAAAAATATATACTAACTTTTAAGATATATCACACTGAACATCAATTGTATAAAACAATTATAAAAACAGTTTTTGAATTGCAGTAAACATCGATGTATAACAAAATTGAAAATTCTACCAAGAAAAAGCAGAAATGTAAAAACCAGAAATTATTTAGGAGTATGGTCTCTAATTTTCAACTAAAATGTAATATGCATATATTTTATGGTTGCTGACATAATGTTTTTTTTTAAAAAACCTCAATGCCTTTTCTGATCTGATATTGTTATAGAGTATCATATTTGGATAGGATTCTGATGTTAAGGAAATCAATCATATGACTTGTATTCATAGTATAGAGTGAGAACATTCGTGATGTTCCTCTCTACTAGCACTGATGTAATGATTGCTCATACCAGCATAAGAAGGTTTGCATATGCCACGTGAAATTGCATAAATTTCAAGGATTTCTAGAAGAACTGAGTCTTTAGGCTTGGATAAAATGTTACAATCTTTTGTTTGTTATGTATGTAATACATCCAATATTGACAATAGTTTATTTTACATAAAGAAGAAAAATGTAATAGTTTTTTATTCTTTTTGTTTCTTATTTTGATTGTTTAGGGTTTGATCTAAAGCTTCGTATATAGTTTTATTATAAAAGCCATTAGTTGATAAGATATTGCTTGCATGATTTATTTCTTTTTTCAGTTATAATTTATTTAAAAGGTTAACTGTTCTAGTGAAATAAATTTTAGCTATGGGAAAGATTTGACTAGATCGTGATGGGATGAAAATTGTAACTATCTCTTTCTGTGCGCAGAATTCCTGAAAACTGAAATAGATAAAAGATAACTCTGTTTCTTTATAACAAGTGAAACAAGAAAAGAAAATTCCCATTAGTTTTCCATTTCCATTGTAAATTTAATATGAGAAATTACATTGCTTATATGTGTGAAGGAATCATATAATTTATCTTTTCTATGTTGTCAGATGATAAACATATCTATATATTTGACCCAAACAAGAGGTTTTAAAGGTGCTGACTCTAGAACATAAATTTCTATGTACTCCATAAATAAATCAAATAATACCACTGAGATGGATGAGTTTAAAATTCTGCCTATAATGCCTTTGTATATGAAATAAGTGTTTGAAAGTAATGTTTAGCTAATGTAATAGTATTGTTTGGTAAATTGCAAAATTGAGAATGAATATTTAAAGCTTCAAGAACTAGAACATTTGTAAGTAAAGAAGTAATATTGGGGCTGAATAGAATAGCACTGTATTATTATTTTTTTAATTTTTCAATAGAGAAATAAAATTCATAGAGTTTTTATATATAATTTTATAAATGGAATTGTACATTTTATTATATCAGATAAATATCTAGATAAAACATAAGTGACTAATCCTATTGCATCAATTATTGGGTGAAGAAAAGTATTTATATTGATTTGTCTAACATTAGAATCCTGTCCAGATAAGGTACTTTTCAACTATGTCAGATCAGGAAATCCTTTGGGATCATTAAATGGTCAAATTATATCAACAAATATAATGATACGTATAAATTACCTTCTATTTAAAAGAATTTTTTAAAACACTATTAATTTAAACAATATCTGATTTTTATATTTTTACTTATTTTTTTATTGATAAAACTTTCAAAGTTGTTTTACATCAATGTTTATTGCACTTCTACAACTGCTTTAATAATATTTATTATCCAATTGATTGTCAGTGCAATCCAACATTATGTTGGTTTATATTTTTACTACAATAGTTTACACATGGATCAACCAAGCAATTATAATTATTTATATTTCAAAGATGAATAGTTATCAAATTATTAATGTCATCTTAAATAGAGTGTCTGCTGCAATTGAAATTCAAGAAAGCATTAATCATCTCTGAATACAACATATTAAATTTAATCTACTTACCTTATAAAAACAAATTACAAAATGAGGAAAATTTTATACTTACCCCTCATTATTTTGGAATACCAAATGATGACATGAATTTTATACCAAGTTACTCCATGCTAAAAATTGCAACAATGCCAAGTTCATATTATCCGGGTATACACAGTATATCACTTTTTGTCTATTGCTCATTTAAACCAGTTTATAAATAAACTAATATAAAATTTATCTAACTTATTATCTAAAGACATAAACCATCTACATGTTTATACCCAATATTATTTGTTCTATTAAAAAAAATATAATCACTGAATTTACAAACATGTGTACTATATAAATGAATCTGTTATGAATAAAATTTCTAGAATCAATGATTAAAGATAAACTACAACCATATATTTGACCTATATTATCAAAAATGTAATTTGAGAACAAAGATGCATTAACTGGTCAAGCCAATTTTCTATTCAAAACTGTAATAGATAGAGTAGAAAAAATGTGCAGTTTAGTAGTAGTCCAAACTTGATATGAAATCTGCTTTTAATATTATCTCAATAAATCTTCTCACTGATAGACTAGCAGATACAAAGATACCAAAATCAATTTTGTATATTATCACAAATTTATTAAAAAATCAAAAAATTCATATAATATTTAATAAAAGATATTTCTCTACTTTTAAGCCCTATTGATCAATACCTCAAGGATTTTCCCTTCATATATAAACCCTTTGCAAAGAAGCATAGAAAAAACTTGCCAAAAATATACATAGCAGAGATAAAAGATAATATACAATGCATATCTTACATGGATCCCATATCAATTTTTTCTGGGTCAAAACTATAAATCACTATTTTAATAGATATCTTAAATATACAATCAAATACAAGTTACAATTTAACATGGGAAATTATGTACATCATTTATTCAAACAGGAAAAATATATAAAAAAAATATTTGAGAGAATACCTAATAACTTTTTAGGTTTTCCTTTTCAACTAAATAACTCAAGAATGAGTAAGCAATACAAGAAAAACTTAAAGAAACAATTGACACCTGATCTGTTCTTTTTAAAAATGATATATATCTTTATATGCAAAATCATCACTATTTAATCTACTCATAAAGACAAAAATACCTTACTATTCACTCATAATTATTTTTATTAAAGTTTTCCATCTTACATGTATACAATTTGTAGGAAATTGCTCTGAGAAAAAAATAGCATTTATCTTGATTAAACAATTACAAAAATATCTATACAAAATGGTTTAAGTCTTCACTCAATATATGTTTTTCAAATTGCAATATCTATGCTTCATGTGCAAAATATTTTAAAATCTGCAAATAATATTTAAGATTACTCCAACTGACAAATCCCCACTTATGATTACTAGTTACTTAAAATTGCTCCTTTGCTCACTGTTGCCAATTAATAACTTAAATTTTTATCCTTCTAAAAAACAAATACCATTATTGAAATGTTTACACTTTATTATCCACATCTTAAAACTATAATATTGAAGAGACTATGCTAAATATAAATAATAAGCAATTGACTCAAAAATTTAAACACTGGTCTCTTGTACCAAAGTATTATGATTTTTTATTAGCAATTAAATTTACAATTGTTTCCAACAGTACATTTTTATAAGTATAAAAAATTATGTGCAAATGTTGACTCTCAATGTGGGTTCTAAAATAGAGATACAAAAACTTAAATTCACCTAATTATTGAATGTTAATCTTTAGAAATATACATTAAATAATTCCAAGATTATTTCATACCTAATTACAACATTAAAATACTATTTAAGTCAATTTTAAAAGAACAATTCTCTGAATTAGAGCTTGGACATTTATTCTATATGCATTTTGGTGAACCAGATGCATTTTTAAAATATAATATTTTATCTAAGAACAAAATGCTTTCTGGATTAAATTAGAATCATTCAGGGCAAGGGATAAAAAAATTTCCACACATAATATATACTCTGGTACATGATTCTTAATGCAACAACATCTAAGACACTAGAATGCTAGATCTAATAAGCTAAGCACTACAAAGGAGAAGTTTGTTTTTTCGTATTTTTATAAATATGTAATGCATAAGATTAGAAGTAATTCTATATACTATTAATTGTAATACTATTACAGATTGTATTGTCATCCTAAAGTTGATTTCATAAAAAAATATGTAACATTGAATCATGTAAACAATAACATTCTTTAAAACATGAAGTCCTTTTAATAAAATAATACAATAAATTGATTTGTATGTGTGAACAGGTTTAATACGGAAAATACATCAAAACGATATTAATCAGAGATAATAATGCATCTAGTAAAGTTTTTTTTTTTTTAATTTAACATAGTTGAGGAGCGTTAAGGGATTACCAAAAGTATTTCTGCCGATTGAAATACTGTATATAATAGGTTAATTAGCATTATATTTATTTATAAATATATGAAGACCGTATATTTGCAAAATGTATTATTTTTTAAAACAATTGCCTTAAATTTTTTTTATTTTATATTGTTTTCAAGACATTGCATTTTTAATATAATTAGATAAATAATGTGGAAAGCGAGCTTTATAATAAAAACCACACAGAGACAAAACTCTATATACAGTACTGTCATCCAGGACAAATCAGACAATACAATGGATGCAAGAAGGTTTTTGCATAAAATCCCTATCTATTGCCTACTCATACAATATCTCCAGACTAATTTTTAGATTGCAGATTTTCTCAGTAAGAAATTTTGAATCAGAGAACATTGTACCTAGATCTTTGAATCTAATGAAAACATCTGGCTTGTATTGGAAGGGGGGAGTACTATATGAAGAGTTTGCCTCTGTTTTAACTGTTCAAGTAAACATAGAAAAATATGAAACTATTAACTTTACTTTTTAAAATATTTTTTTGGCTTCTCATTTTCTTATTTGTTACAAAATAGGTAATTTTGCAGCTAATATTCATTTTATTTTTGGTACTGTTCTATTAGTCAACGTCAGCCACTTGGTGGCACTATTTTTATGTAAAACTCAAAAATATGCCATTTACATGGCTACCACCAATAGTCTTATTTCTATGCAAAAGCACAGAAATGGGACATTTAATGTGGCTGCCAATGCTGCTGGCATTATTTCTATGCTAAAAGCACAGAAAAATGTCATTTTGGTAGTCAGCCTGCTGCTTTGTATTATGCACTTTATTCTAATGCTCACAGTTCAAAATTTGCTACAGTATAGTGTGAGGGTGTCTGGACTTCAGCCTGCCACAACTCTTCAACAAAGAATGTCAAAGTAATTGGCTTACAACTTATATGATCTACTATTGCCTCCAAACAATTGTAACACTGTCACCATGCTTCCCTACTCAACATGGAAGCCTCAAACAAATTCAGAAAGGGTACAGCTAAGCAGGATTTTGACCCACTAATGCAAAAAGTCACATTTCCACAAGAACACATCTGCAACAAATAAAGTGACTGACTTGAAAATAGTTTCAAATTGTGGCAACTGCCATTTACAAAAGCTGGTGTGGTGGTACAGTCAATCTTTGGAGAACATATGCAAGGTTGGGTAAGGAGATGAGGATTAAGTTGAGTGATAATGCTTTAATTACTGAACTATATTTTAATTTAGTTATTATGCCAGAGGACCAGCAAATACCCCACTGCAGCCATTCCATCATGCTCTGCAGTCATCCTTATGAAGGAGATATGAGGAGGTGAAGCCCAGATTGACCAGCTACTTTGACTGCTGGAAGGGCTGCAGAAGATCAGTGGCTAAAGGTTTTCATCACATGAACATCAACTACCATTACAAGTTTTGTAGACCCTACTGCAGGTGCCCTAAAGCTTGCTCAAGTGACACAACAAATAACAGCAAGAAATAATCAGGCAATACCTGGATATGGAGAACTACTTATGTGAGTTCATGGGGTGATGTCTTTAAAAGGCTGAAGATGTCTTCCAGGCCATCTTCACAGAACTAAGTCTGACCAGAATATAAGAGGGTTTTTTGGTTAGGATTCGTTGCATTAAATTGACTTTTGTTATTGTTTGCAAGTTGATTGAGTGATCTACCCCATGTAAATGTTAAAAACAAATGTGACAATTGTTTCCAAGCAATAAACAAATCAATGTTATTTATTTTTTTACTATTTATTTCTTAATAGTATGCTTTTGAAATTTATTTTATATATTTAGTATTTTTTTTAAATATTACTTGTTTAATTTTGTTTAAAAAAAAGAAAAATTAGTTTTTGCTGCCAGCAGCCTGGCGACATTATATTTCTGTGTTTTTGTATAGCAACAACACCATCAAGGGTCTGACACTGGCTAGTAGAAAAGTACCTTTTTATATCATAAATGGAAATAAAAAAAAAAAAATAAAAAAAAATTTTTTTTTTTTTAAAATTTAAATTTTTTTTTACTTTTTTTTAAAATTTTTTTTAATTAATTTAAAAATAAAATAGTCATGGAAAATAAATTAATTTAAAAATCACATTTAAACAAACTCATATAAAATGAGTATAATTCTAATTTAACTTATATAAACATTAGAAGATTTATTAATGAATTACAATTTATAAAAGTATCAAACTCTCCATATTTTAGTACCATCAAGTGCAAACCTTGATAATTCATGGATGCAAGAATGTTTGTGTATACAATCCCATTTAGCACCTACTCATCCAATATCTTACTCTAATTTATAACTTGTAGCTTTCAGCAGTGAGGAGCATCAGATTTGAGAGAACTGCACCCAGATCTTAGTATCGAATGCAGTCCTCCAGTTGCAACCATTTACCTATTTAGTTAACTGTAAAGCTTGGCATCCAAAATAAAAAAATACAGTAATGTTTTCAATCCAAGTTCATTCACTTGTATAGTCATTTATACTGAAACTCAGTTCAGCATCCATGCACTTTGGTCTCTGGTTTTTTAAAAGCCACTGTCACATTTATCCCAAAAGCAGGAAAGGTATAAAACCATCAAAATATCACAGGATCACTTTTTATATGTTTAACAGGTTGGTAATAACAGTAGAAAACTCACCATACAACAGTACCACCAAGTGCAAGCCTTCATAATCAATGGATGAAAGAAGGTATGTGCATAAAATTCTTATCTAGGGCCCACTCATCCAATATCCCCAGACTAGTTTCTGACTTGTGGCTTTCATCAATGAGGAATTTTATGCTCAAACCTTCTTGCATATAAAATGATATTCATATGATATTTTGATTGTTTTATACCCATTCTGCCTATGAAATAAAGGTGTCTGTAGTTTTTGAAAAACCAAAGACATTAAAATGTATTTATGCTGAACTCAGTTTAAATCTATATGACTATATAAGTGAATGAACTTGGATTGAAAAGATTATTTTGTTTTCACCTTGGACTCCTAGCTTTATTATTAACCAAATAAATAAAAAGTGATTGCATGAGGTTTGCTTCTGATCCTAAGATCTAGATGTATTGGTCTGAAGTCCAAAGCTCTTCATTGATAAAAGTGACAAGCTACAAAATAATCTGAGGATATTGAATGAGCAGGCAATAGATAGGTATTTTACACACAAACCTTCTTTCACCCATTGACAATAAAGATGTTTTGATGAAATTATAATTTGACTGAAACATTTTTGAAAAATTGCAACCAAAATATTATCATTGCCATTTTTATTGGGGGATGGGGTACACTATTTTTGCATATATGACTGATTTCTGAATTAATTAAAATGAAATAAGTAGCACTTTGTAGCATAATAGATTAAATTTGAAACTTTATTATAAATAAAGATGAGAAAACAGTTCAATGACTGATAAGAAAGCTTAAAAATAATTGGTGGATTTAGAGTTGCAAAGAAAATACATATTTGTGGATTGTTGCCATTTTATATCTTTTTTGATGCACTAAAAGCAACATATGGACCTTACAAACATCATCACAAATCTATTACATCCAGAAACTGTATTCTCTTATGTGATTACAATGATATTTTCAACAGGTGAAAGAAATATTTTGATAATATTTTGAATGATAAAAGAATTGAGATGATAACTTTTAATGATATATTCATTTTGTCTATTCATTGACATATGGTCAAAGTTATTCAATTTAATGAAACAACTCTTTGTAATCTTAAATTGAAAAGGATGCATGTTCTGATAAAATATCTAGAGAAGTTATAAAATATGGTGGTGATATGTTAGTTTCAAAAATATAAGAAGAATTTTGAGAAATATCTGGACCTATGATGTTGTATCAACTGATCTTAATAGAGCTTTTATTGTTCCACTTTTCAAAAACAAAGGAATAGATAAGATTGCTGTAATTATTATGTAATATCATTATTATTCACTATGGCAAAAGTACTTTCAAGAATTTTGTTGGTTAGATTCCTTACAGTTATAGATAAATGGGTTTTATTGATTTGGTGGAATGTTAGAGATTCAACACACTATAGACTTATTTTTATTGCCAGGCTAATGCAAATAAAAATGTCCACAATATAGTGGAGGTCTATGAAATTAATTGATCATCTATCAAATTTCATTCTTATTATACAGCTTCAATACGATGAAATGAGAGTATCAGGTGGAAAAAAATCTAAAGCATTTGAAATGAAAACTGTTTCTAAACAAGGATGTATACTTTCCCCAAAGCTGTTCTCAATTTTTATGATAGTGGCCTTTAGAATTTTTATAAAAGGTTTTGTGAATTAGGGATCAATATACAATACAAATTTGATAATGGAATTTTTTAATTTGAATGAAACACAAAGCAAAAACATCTACTTAGATTCTTATTTACAGTATGAAGATAATTGTATCATATTTGACAATTCAAAAAATAATCTACAAAATATTCTTAATGTTCAGAATAGAATATATAAAGACTTTAGATTATCAATTAACATTCAAAAAGCTCAAGTATTGGAAAAAAAATCTTCAACAACTTTTAGATTTTATTGTTATCAACTTGAAAATGGAAAATAATTTATGTATTTTGGTACTTTTATAAATAGAAAGTGCACTTAAATGTTAAGTTTACAACACAAACTCCAATGAGCTGTTGCTACTTTTAACAAGTTCAAAAATAAAATATTTCATAATAGGGAAATACCTATTCCAACCTAATTAGCTGTATATAAAGTTGTTATTTTATTGAAAATTAATTTATTGAATTGAATTGAAACTTGGACAACCTATCAGTGCAATATAAATGTGTTAAAAAAGTTTAATTTAAGAATACTTTATAAACATTTAAAAACACAATGTCAAATCATAAAACTGATAATATTTTCTTCAGCTTGTCGAATAGGATACTACTGAGTTCACTAATAAGAAATTACGTCATTGGATTAATCACGTGACATAAATGATCAATGAAATACTTTCTAAAAGAGTGTTATATTTAACTTGAGAATGTGTTTTGTAAAAAAGGTAGATCCTGTTGCCTCTATAAAGATTATATAAAAGACATTACAAAGAAGTACAATTTCAATTGTTCCTATTCAGATATTGCAGGATAGAGAATAATTCAGGGATTTACAATTACTCATGGTGTGGAAGTAATTCAGAAATAATATTTTTCTGTTATGGGAAATAAAAGACAACATTGTACAATATTAAATAAACAAAAAAATAGACATTGATTTGTATAATTATCACAAATCTCATATCTAAAGTAGTTTTCTCTTTTTCTCTTTTTTTCTCCTTCCCTTTCTCTCTCTCTCTCCTTTTCTCTACTTTCCTTTTTTTTCTGTAAAATTGAAATGATACTCATTTTATCTGACCGTTTATTATATTTTATTAATATAAATTATAACCTATTGTATACGTCTGTCTAACTAATACACCTAGATTACAGAGTCTAGAACTACTTTTTATTTTTTGGCTTATATTTTAAATGGACAATATCCCAAAACAATAGAAACCAGTAGGAGCAAAATCTAAATAAATTGAGGCCAAATATTCTATTTTAAATTTATAAAATAGAATTAATTACTAATTATTTTAATAACTTTATAAATAACAATAATTTACTATATCAAAATCCTAACGTACACTATACTGAATCATATATACAAATCACTGAACAATCTAACATACACATTTACATAGTTGAACTATCTTTATTATTCTGTAATCGGATACATTATGCAAATTTAGATTATATATATGTTTAATTCATATACTGTACTTGAAAATAATAAACTCAATACAAAGTGTTTATTTATTATTGAATTTTTTATATTATTCATACATTTTGGAAAAAAAAATATGTTGTAAGAGAATTTATAAATGTTTATAAGACCTTCTCTGAAATTGAATTAGTATAACAAATCGTTATAAAAACATAAGATATATTTCTGATAATTTAAAATTTATCAGTTGTGGTTGTACTTTACAGCTAAGTAATTCAAATTGCCTTCTGTCAAATAGCTTAACATATATATTTCAAGTATATTCACAAGTCGCCTTTTGATCTAGTTCTTGTACAATTATTTAAGTTAATAGATTGGTTTACGTGAAGATGTTAAAAGCTTTAAAGAATAATAAAATAACTTTATAGACAAAAGTGAGGAGTCAGACTTAAGTTTCAGGGAATATTTTGATTCAAGGCAGCTTTGCTGACTGGGTGAGAGTGTCTGATTGTTGGGAGGACCCCTGAGAGCCTGAATCCTAGTTTTTATATGGGGCGGAGCTGGGAAAAAGGTGCTCTGGAGATCGTTACCAGAATTGGATAGCTCATTTATTTGTTATCAATAGTAGCGTTATTCATTTAGACTTTAATGCTTGCTTTTTAAACCTGAGATTTTACTTTTAAAGAAAGAATTTTTCCACAATAGTAAATTGTTTCTCATTGTACCTGATCATTTATTTCAAGTGTTGCTTTATCTTTTATCCATGCATTTGAAGCTGGATCACTGACTATGAATCTTAAAACGTTTTTACCAAATTTGGATGGCTCATTCGTGTGTTAAAAATGACAACATTATTCATTGCAGTTTTGTGCTTGCCTGTTAGACCTGAGATTTTACTTGTGAAAAAGATTTTTTTCCACTATAATGAATTGTTTTAGACTGTATCCGAACATTTGATTTCAAGTGTTGCTTGATTATTCAACCTTACATTATATATATATATATATATATATATATATGTATATAATGTAAGTTCACCCTTCAATATATATATATATATATATATATATTGAAGGGTGAACTGTACAAATGGATTATTTTAACATTTGACTATATGGATTAGTGCTTCTGATTTTCATGGATTATCAGAGTGCTGAAACATGATGGACACTATTCAATATGCAATTTTAATGGATACATTACTCTATGTGCATCTTTGATTGCTCTATAGATCCAAAATTATATATCACAACACATAATCCAAGCATCTGGTTACTACATATACATTAAAGTTCTTGATTTTGGAAAGTGGTGATGAATTTTTTATGCAAGGCATTGGAAATTCTGGAGATTTGCACTATGATTTTAAACTTATCAATTATTATGACATTTGATTGTTAACAGATGCACCTCATCGCATTTAGGCCCCTCGTTTTTTTATAAGTTGTCTGGAAGCTAAAACATGATGGACAAAACTAAAGTTCCCAAAGAATTCAATTGTGATTTGAACATTGGATTGGAGCTACTGTGTTACTCATCTTTGCAGTCTTGAGGACTGAGTCTGTTGCTTGGAGAGCTCCCAGGGCTTGCTTCCTGGTATTGAAGGGGGACTGGGAAGTGGGTGTTTTGGGTTTTAGTGTGGGATTCAGATGAGAAAGTCTGGAACTTGGGAACATTACTGGGGTCTGAACTCTGGTTCTTATGGTGGACTGGGATGTGAGTGCTATTGGGGATAAGTACGGGTTTTATCTTTTTCATCTTCGGGGCAGTGGAGATGATGTGATACATTGTGGTTTTAATCTCTTTGTTCTCTATGTGATTTATAGGTTGGTTATTAGACTATGTGATAGTGTATAGATGGTATATGATGTAGGCATGGAAGATTTACATTTTTGATTAGTGCTATGGCTTAAACTTCAAATCAAGGCTGCTGTGTCACTCATCTCTGCCATCTGGATGGCAGGATCTAATGCTTGGAAGATCCCACAAGCCTGGGTTTTTGGAGGAATCTGGGTGCTGTGGGAATTAGTAAGGGCATTGGATGAGAGAGTCTGAGCTTTGGAAATACCCCAAGGCCTGGTTCCTAGTCCTTTGCAGGGGGGGCTGGGACGTGGGTGGTGTGAGGATTAGTATGGGTTTTCACTTTCCTGTCTTTTGGATGGTGGAGATGATGTGATTCTTGGTACCTGTGATCTATCTAGTTTCCATTAAAGTCAGGGGTTACTTAGTAAACTATAAGAGAAGCTATGATTGGCAAGGTATATTCATATACAATTCCAAGATTTTTCTGTTCACTTGGTAAATCAAGTTCTGCATTGTAAACCATAGTTTGAATCTTATATATTACTATATATGACATGTAAATTCAAAGATTAATATTATGTTAATAGATCATATTTTGAAAAGAAAGTGAGGATAGTCATTGCCCTTATAACATTTCAAACTAAATAAGAAATCTTACAAAATTGTCTTCTTTTTTTATCTAAGACATCATAACTAAGAAAAATTCTAAATGATAATTAAAAACAAATGTTTATAATAAATAACTGTGAAAGTTTTTCCTTATATTTGTATGTTATTTTCTATCTTTTTGACAAAATATATCGTGTATAGTTAGCTATTCAATATTATTTTTTTGAGATATAATGGTTTGTGCATGATGTAATCTTAAAAAGTGAAACCAAAATGAAAAGTCCATTATTTGGCAGCTATTAAACTTGACGAACAATGCTTTGTACTATACTGTTCCTTCATAAAGGAGTATTGGTGACAGTTTTCACTTTGCAGCGAGTTATTTCAAGTCTGCTTTTAATTTTATCTTTATGTTTTAAATTAACATATTTTTAAATAAACATTTGGCTATGTATTGTTTGCTAACTAAACTAAATTTAGTTTCATTGTTTACAAAGTAAAAGAATAAATTTCAAAATTTAGTTTATATCTAATGTTATATATTTTTACAGTGTGTATGGCATGAGGGGGGGGGGTCTATGGTTTCAAATATAGCAATCAAATATAGCAATATAAACTGAGAATAATTCTAGACTAAATGAGATTATAAATAAAAAAGATTAAATAAAAAAACCAAATGAAAATAAAAAGGTAAATAAACATTTACATAAATTAAACACTTTTTATTTATATATAATTTAGTTTCTATATTGTCTAACAATACTATATTTCAATAAAAAATTATTTATAGGCATGTTTTTGAATCTCGCTATGATATGAGCAATTTAGTCGGAAAAGCAATTCCACGTATAGACTAATCTAATAATTATTCCTAAAGTTTTCAATTGTCTTCCAATCTTCATTAATCATTCTTATCTTTCTGTTCTAGATACTCTACATCAGATTGCGATCAATTTATTAAAGAAATAAGTTATTTTGACAGCTATCTTATTCTTACTGTTATTTTTCATAGTTTATTAAATAAAAGTGCGAAAAAAAAAAACAAGTGTTACTATTAACAAGTAGTGTAAATAAAAATACGTTGTAACTTAGATTAAATTACAAATGAGTGGATTTTTAAAAATGGTATTTATACAATAATAAAGATAAAGAATGTTATATATAACTATAGGAATAAATATCAAAAGAAGACCCGGACAAGTCATATACTTGATCATTGTCAGTAGTAGTTTACCATTATTTACCACTTTTTAAATTAAATTTAGAAAATCAATTTTAAAATTACATCAAAGATTTTAATTAACACTACACAACTAAAATAAAAAAATACTAAAAACTTACTTAAACATAAGTAATATACAATTACGTTAATTTTAATGATTCATTCAGACATCGTATATAGTAATTTAAAGTGACTGTTCCATCCTCATGCTTTCTTTGCCAGTACTTCAGATTTGCTCATATATAAGCATTTGAGTCGTAGGAATAAGAGGATTCCTTTTATTCCTGCATAAATACTATATCTTGTATTGGAAAGAAAGTATTCATTCATTATTAACACTCGCAAAGCGTTTGCACAATTAGCTTGAAAGGCTGATATTTGAATGTAATATTAGTTTAATAGATTTAGATAATAAAAAAACTCATCGCTTAAAAAAAATAGAAAAAAACACTCAATATTGGTTTTAAAAAAGAAATAAAATGTCATCTATAAAGAACAATGTAAATAAAAAATGAAAATATGATTTTAACAAAAGGTCATGTGATTGATATTTGTGAGCTAGAATTGATAGGCTGAACTTTGTTTCAAAAAACTTTAGCTATTTAGTTTTTATCTATATGGCTGAAACTAAATAAAATTGAATACAATCATAATATAATATAATGTTAAGGTTAGTTTTTGTAAGAATTATTACTTGGGATTTAATCTTTATAAAGAGTATAATAGCTTAGACTAAATGGTAGCATCATTTTTCTAATTGCATTTATTAATGGCAAATGAATTAAAAAAGATGCTAAAAAATATTTTTACATTTATTAAAAATTCATATTTTAATTACAATTGCATTGCATGGATATCATTATTTAAAAACAAAAACTTAATGAGTAAATAAATATAACGATATCTTCAAACAAAATCAAAATCATTTGTATGCATGTTCAGCATAAAGTTTATTAGATTGTAAATAAAGTTAGTCTAATTTCTTCACATCTTTATTATTATTTTTTAATTATTAGCATTTTTTTTTATTTCTATAAAGTTTATATTGTAAGTTTGTTTAATTCAATAGATTTTATACCGAAATTATATAAATATTTATGTAACTCCCAACTAAACTTACTTCCTGTCAAAAACTTTTTGATGTATGTCATTTTATCTATTGTCTTTATTTTATGTAATAAATTGTTTTTCTCTTCACTAGTAAAAATTGTAATTATAAATATGCGACTTTTTTCGCATGTGTTAGTGAAGCTATAATTATATTATAATGTCTAATATGTTTGCTTAGCGCTTGCTTTCGAGATTTAATGTTGGAATCTCATACTCGTAGCTTTGTGAATAAAAACTTGTGATTTATTGTACACATATGCAAATGAGTTTGAATTTTTAATTAGTTAGTCCATTGCTTGGACAGAGCAAAGCCTGCCTCTCTTCTATTAATGGCACTGAGATCATTTGCTATGTAAAAAGCTTCTTTAACTTTTCTTTTGGCATTACTTCTCTGTACAAATTATTTGGGCAGAACTGGCTTCGAATACATGGCCTGTAGCTGTTTGGTGGTCCCAGAATACTGATGTTCCTTCATTTTTATTCTTAACAGTGTTGTATGCATACTTGCATTGGCAAATTCTTGTATTAAGGTTAGCCCGAGTGTCACCGTAATAAGATGCCTGGCAGCCTAATTGAGGGCATGCCATTTTATAGACCACATAAAGGGTGTAATTTTTTTCTATTTTCTATTTGGAGTTATTTATTAATCGGTTAGTACTGGAAAGTGTTCTGAAGCTAATATTAATCTTTGAAATTTATTTATTTATTTTTAAATTACATTTTTAATAAACTGTAAAAAATTTACTATATGGAAAAATTTTAATGTTATTTGAAAATATAACAGATTCAATAATAAAAGCTTTCTCCTAGTAGTAAAAAAAAGATTGCTGAAGTGGTAAATCAAATGACCATGTGGCTTGTCTTATAACATAATTGCAAAGTAAAATTGGGATTTTTTTAATAAAGTTACATAACCAACTTAGAAAGATATCTTAACTAAAATCAGTACTTGTGAGTTTTTAAGTAAAAGATGGCAACCCATATTTTGATCAATCTACAGTTTCTAAGGCCCATCAAATATATTTATAAAATAAATACCTGCTAGGAAACATCATATTTAATATTTACATTTTATTTTTTATTACAGTTATTTAAAAAAAATCATTATGAAAAAATTAATTACAATATTTACAGTTTGTTTCCTTTTTTGTATTAATTTATTAATATGTCTGCGTCATGCAATCATATCATGATCATTAATGCACAATTTTCAAAAGAGTGGGATTCCACACTTAGAAAATAGACCATTGCATCACACTATGCAGCAGAAAGGACAAAAACTTTTATTATTATGACAATGTACCAAAAAAAAGTGCTGATAAAAAGACACATGCTGAATTATCCAAAATACAATAAAATAATATACAGTGTCTCATCACTTCCCACATTATACTATAAATAAAAGTAAAAAATTGAAATAAATTTTCTTAATGAAATTTATTGTAATTTGTTTCTTTTTTTTTAATTTAACAATTGACTTATTAACTTTGTTTTACATCAACAACTAATACATCTTCAGTAGATTATATTCTCTCAAAACTGTACATTTATCAAAAATGTAGTAAAACATCTTGGTTACTTGAAAATCCACAAGTACCCTTAAATAGGACAATGAGGTACATTTAATTATATAGCAAATGTTGTTTAAAAAAATAAAGGTCATGTATGAATGTGTTTTTTTACAGACATATATGCATGGTAAACATTATTTACTCTAGAAAGCATGATAATGGTAGATCAAAATAAAATTGTAAGATAAAATAATTCAAATAAACATCAAATTATAAATTTAGAAGAAACAGTTATAAATCAGCATTTATTTTTTATAGCGTCTGTATACAATTGTAATCACATTCATATCGGCTTAAAACCAAATTGTGCAAACGCTTTTTATGAGTGTTAAATAATAAATGAATACCCTCTGACCCATTCAAGATATAGAATTTATGCAGCAATAAAAGGAATCCTCTTATTACTACGACTCAAATATTTATATATGAGCAAATCTAAAGTACTGGCACAGAAGGTGTGACTATAGAACAGTCACTTTGAATTACTATATATAACTTATGAATGAATGACGCCGAAGAAATTTACTAGAATTTACTGAACATCATTCCAACTGAAATTAATCATATATATAAATCAGCATTTACTTTTTATAGCGTCTGTATACAATTGTAATCACATTCATATCGGCTTAAAAGCAAATTGTGCAAACGCTTTTTACGAGTGTTAAATAATAAATGAATACCCTCTGACCCATACAAGATATAGAATTTATGCAGCAATAAAAGGAATCCTCTTATTACTACAACTCAAATATTTATATATGAGCAAATCTAAAGTACTGGCACAGAAGGTGTGACTATAGAACAGTCACTTTGAATTACTATATATGATTAATTTCAGTTGGAATGACGTTCAGTAAATTCTAGTAAATTTCTTCAGCGTCATTCATTCATAAGTTATATATAGTAATTCAAAGTGACTGTTCTATAGTCACACCTTCTGTGCCAGTACTTTAGATTTGCTCATATATAAATATTTGAGTCGTAGTAATAAGAGGATTCCTTTTATTGCTGCATAAATTCTATATCTTGTATGGGTCAGAGGGTATTCATTTATTATTTAACACTCATAAAAAGTGTTTGCACAATTTGGTTTTAAACCGATATGAATGTGATTACAATTGTATACAGATGCTATAAAAAATAAATGCTGATTTATATATATGATTAATTTCAGTTGGAATGACGTTCAGTAAATTCTAGTAAATTTCTTCAGTGTCATTCATTCATAAGTTATATATAGTAATTCAAAGTGACTGTTCTATAGTCACACCTTCTGTGCCAGTACTTTAGATTTGCTCATATATAAATATTTGAGTCGTAGTAATAAGAGGATTCCTTTTATTGCTGCATAAATTCTATATCTTGTATGGGTCAGAGGGTATTCATTTATTATTTAACACTTGTAAAAAGCATTTGCACAATTTGGTTTTAAGCCGATATGAATGTGATTACAATTGTATACAGACGCTATAAAAAATAAATGCTGATTTATATATATGATTAATTTCAGTTGGAATGACGTTCAGTAAATTCTAGTAAATTTCTTCGGCGTCATTCATTCATAAGTTATATATAGTAATTCAAAGTGACTGTTCTATAGTCACACCTTCTGTGCCAGTACTTTAGATTTGCTCATATATAAATATTTGAGTCGTAGTAATAAGAGGATTCCTTTTATTGCTGCATAAATTCTATATCTTGTATGGTTCAGAGTGTATTCATTTATTATTTAACACTTGTAAAAAGCGTTTGCACAATTTGGTTTTAAGCTGATATGAACGTGAAGAAACAGTTAAGTAAATTATATCTTGTGCTAATATTTTTTAATATATCATACTCATCTATCAGTTATTATCATCTCTATACATGATCTCTACTTGATTTATATCTATTTGTTTTAATGTTTTTTTTATAATTTAATAATTAAACATCAACAGAAGTAAAAATAATATATTAATTATAGACAAAACTAACATTATTAAAATTTTAAATAATAATAATAATAATAATAATAATAATAATAATAATAATAATAATAATAATAATAATAATAATAATAATAATAATAATAATAATAATAATAATAATAATAATAATAATAATAATAATAATAATAATAATAATAATAATAATAATAATAATAATAATAATAATAATAATAATAATAATAATAATAATAATAATAATAATAATAATAATAATAATAAAGCAATTAGTATTCATTTATTATATTTTAGGTATAAAAAGAAAATTTTAAAAAGTACCGTTAATAATGTTTACTTCAGTGAACTATTTAAAGTGATTTTATCATGTAAATAAATATGTATACTGTAATAGGTCAGTGTTTTTATGATTCAATGCCCAATGATTGACTGCACCAGATGTAAAGGGTCAGTGTTTTACTGCAAGAGAGTGGGACCAGGCTAGCTCTGTATTCACACATTAAATTTAGATGCACTTATGGGCTAGTTCATCCAAACCTCACCCCTCCTTCAGGCTCAATTATGCCTCAGTATTTGAACTCAGAGAGAAATTTGTCTTCTGCACTAGATAAACTAGAGACCAGTTTAATGTTAGTCAAGTTAGCAATGTTTATTAAATAACAAAACAAAAAGTTTAAAAATTTTTAACATAATAAAATAATACAATTGTGTGTGTCAAGGATGTATTTCTACCATGTTAACAAATAAGTGTGTTCACTATTCCAAACCCTTACCCATGATAGAAATACATAATATGGCACTAATTATTTACAAAGTAAATAAATATTAATTTTTTTTATTATTAACTCAACCATGAATCTAACTAGCTAATTTATAATATTATACAAGTATATCCATAGTAGCCTCATTGTCCAATTAAATTAGTGGTGTTGCATCTTCTTTGGAGACTCTCTTTCTAAGTTGATAGGAAAGGACATCTGCACTAAAAGATTAGTCATTAATACTGAAAAAATAAACATAAATATAAATGATTATTAGTTAACAACAAAAAATATGAACTCTATCCTGTAATTAGTGTATGTGCTTAGTAAGGAATAATTTCAAAGATATTACCATGTTTCATATCATAATGATGATTAATCAAAGTCGCTATGGAGGGAAAGCTGACCTAAACTTTACTTAATATAAATATTTTTTATCTAAATCAATACCCCCTCTTCATTTGTTGCTTTTATTTATAATGGACTCTTTCACTTGTAGACACATTTCAGCTTCCAAGTGTGGAAATAAAATAAAAAAAGAATTTTACAAACACACACACACACACACATATATATATATATATATATATATTGTAACCTCTGTCTTTTTCACTTGTTTACTTTATTAGATTTATAATTGCCCAGGCACCAATTCTATACAAGATAGAATAAAATTTATAATTGTAAACTGCTTTTAAACTTATTTAAAAAATTCTTATATTGTAATTATTCTATGGCTTAGCTCAGTTGAGATTATAGGATATGGTCTTCATATAAGATGCAAATAAGAGTAATAAAACATTTATGGATGACAATTCTGTAACACTAATTTAATCATATGCCACACATTTATTCAATTATAAAACTATTGTAAAATTATCAATTATCATATTTAATATAGGATAGATAATGATGAGGGTCATGTACCTTTTATATCCACATCACCATCCATTCTAAGCAAAGTAAAATATGTTATTGGCATTGTAATACTGAGATTTATCAACTCCTGACAAATTAAATAAATTGACTTCTACTGGCAAATCTATATATTCCAGGGCTACATTATGTTAACCATATGTGTGTGTGTGTGGAAATGGAGAATCGAACGTATATAATCAAGCAATTTATATGCGCTATTAATTCAATAAAATATTTATTAGAAATAGAAGACAAAATAAATAATAAATTTAAAAAAATTATTTTTTGCACCTTTCTAACCAATTACATTTCTTCTACCAGTAAAACCAAATATGAATCATATATTTTCGAATATGTGTGCTTTTATAATATCATAAATATAATGTATTTTTAAAACATACTTTTTATTAGCTTATTGATAAAACTTGGATGATGCCATAAATCAATCATCTTTTATACGTATTATAAAAATTTATACAACACTTATCTGTTATAATCAGTGTATATCATCTAAGATTAACTATACAAAATAAAGAAAGGCAGGGCAAACAATAGCCAAACACTTACACCTATATATGTGAGGGTTAAATAATATCTCCAAACTCAATCTAAATAATCTCATCATCCCTTGACCATTTCTACCTCCAACTTACATTCAATATACTTCCTACACAAACAAATTTATAACAGACAAGGTTTTAATTCTTTATTTTTTAAATAAACTTCATTAATGAAATCAAAGCATAATAAATACAATTTTTTTAAAATAATAATTTATAGCATCACGCACACATCCAAATATCTATAATCACCTATAATATAATTTCTAGATCATACAAAATAAAAGATTATCATATTATAATAATATGAAGTTACTTTTTTTTTTTTTTAAAGAAAACAGAAAAAAAAATTGGTTGTACATCTGTTGTAATCAATAACGAAAAATACTTATCAATATCCCATCATTACATGTTAAGTTTTTTTAAAAATTTGAAAGTTGAAAAAAAAAAACATACATATCAATTTCAAAAACAACAGTAAATTATAACATTAAAAAATGTCTATCTGATTGTTAAAGCATAATTTGTTAAGAATGACAATAGTCTTTTTTTTAATCCTAGAATTCCATGATAGGCGTTATAATAACATTTGCATGCATTGGAAATATTTTATTATATATATGCAAATAGCAAAGTTATACAATATAAAATTATTCTCTTGATATAAGATCAAATAGATAAACACTTTCATTTTAAATTTTATTTTGCAGAATATTGATAGAAAATTATTAAAATTGAAAATCAAGTGTTTAATTATAGTGTTTAATAAGAAACTTTTAGCTAGCTTTATTTTAAACAATTTTGTCATTCTAATATTATTTATTTTTTGGTAATACTTTAAAATAAATCATAATTATTCAGCTTACATATCATCCAGACATTTTAAAGGTAGTGAATATGGATCATCGCTTGACAGAAATTTGGAGCTGGCTTCCATTTGGGGAGGGGGTTTATCTCCTCATTTTTATATTATTCCAGTAGTATAATAGAAAATTATCCTCAGGTATATTATTAGAATCCTTGCAATGATTTTTTTTATTTGTTCTAATACTCTTAAAGAGTTATTGATTCTTTTAAGTTTTTTTAGATCTTCTTTCTTGGAATAGTTTTTTACTTTCCTTCAAGTTTTAAACTCTCTGTCTCTCTTCACTCATGCCCTCTGTTTTTTTTATTACAATCAACTTTCGAAATGTACCAGAATTTTACTTATAAAATTTTAACAATACAATGTTTGAATGGAATAAACATAATAATAAAAAAATATTAAATATCAAACATTAATTTATAATGTTATTCACTAATATACAAATAATCTTTATTATTTTAAAATATAAGATTATGAACAATACATAATCAGTAAATAATAAATAAAATATAGGAAAGAAAATTCTAATTAATAATATATCTATGTATCTGCTTATTATGACGTAAATTTTTCTACTACATGTAAACATCCCTGATGTTGTTCATCCTCCTCTTTTACTACCAAACATATAATCCAAAACTCTACCAATCAGTACACCCAATTAAAGTTTTAATTTTTTAAATCCTAATTTTAACTATCAAATTACATCTCAATTCATTTTTCTCAGATAACTATCTTTAACCATTGTTAACACAAATGTGAAATTCCCACATTTCTTCCTGGTGCCAACCTGGAAGGTTACAATCCTTCCCTCTTATGAAAGAAAAATGAATTGGATAAACAACAATCAATATTAATAGCACATCAAATTTTACATTAAGATCATTCCACAATTAGAAAATTATGTTTGTTGAATAAACATAAAACAATAAAAACATTTAAGCTTTTACAAACACTTGTTTCTATTATATTTTAGAAACCATAAATAAGCAAGAAAAAAATAACTAAATTCTATATTGAACAATATGTAAAACTTTGATTAATAATGTCTTGCAGGACATGGAACCAAACTGTGAGCATTTTATGTAACTTAAAACCTTGCTCGATTATTCTTTATTTCCTTTCTTCTGACAAGTTTATCTCTAAGAGACATTATGCCAACCTTCTTTAGTCTAGTTTTAACCTTTCTATGCTCTATCCTTTTATTTCTGGATGTTTCTAAACCCATGACATTGATTAACTCTAAATTTTCTTTCTTTAGTTTGATTTTAGCCTTTACAACTTCTTTTTCTTCATCAACAATCTTTCTACCATGATTTAAATTAACAATCTTTTTATTTATTAATTTAAATTTGACTTTTCCTTTCCCAATATCTTTTATATAATCTACACCTTTATTAAGATAACTTATCTTAACCTTCTCTCCACTCATCTCTTTGAATTTTACTTTAATTTTATTCATATGTTTATTGTGATTAATTACCTCTCTCATAAAATCTCCTTTAGTTTTCTTCTTACTTTTATATTTAAGCTTTAGTTTGGCTTTGCCTAAATCTCTTTCCTGATTAATAACTTTTCTAAGAATATTTACATTAAATATCTTTCTTAATTTATCCTTACATTTTACCTTAATTTTACTGACTTCTTTATTAATTAATACCACAAGTTCTTTGGGTATTTCTACATCTGTACTAACTTTTTCTACAGACTGTATAACTTCTTTGTTTTCTGTCTTAATATCAATTAATTTCACAAGCTCTTTAGCCATTTGCTCATCTTCCCTAACTATTTCTACAACCAATTCTTGATTTTTTTTATATTGACTCTACAAAATCAAGTCTACTTCTTTTGACTGATTAGGATCATTTAGTTTTATCACTTTAGGATAACCTTGAAAATTTACACTCATCTCTACTGACTGTTTTTGTGATCTCTCTCATAATTCCCTATTCTTCTTTATCTCCATTTTATGTTCCTCTAACTCTTAACTATATCTCTGAATTTCTAATATTGTTTCATCTATCCTTTCTATTCGTCATTGTGCCTCTACCTCCTTTGCCATTACTTCTTTTACCATAGTCTGAAAATCTAACTTTATCTTCACACAACTATGATCTTTCTTTTGTATCTCCACATTCACATCTATAACTTTCTTAATCATTTCAATAGATTTTTTTATGCTTTTTCATCTTTTCATCAACCGATTCAAGAATCTTTCTAATTAATTCTTCATTTTAAAAATTTTTCTCATTCACTAAATCTATCAATGGTTTATCTTTTTCCTTATCATCTACCAATTCAACAGATGGTATATTTGTTTCTAGTTTTTTAGTAACTATTCAACAGATTCCTTTTGAATCTCTATTTCTTCATGAATTAACTCACTATCTGTACTAATTTTTCCAACAAATAACTTGATTTCTTCACTAGCTAATTCAATAAAAGATTCGTTTTTTCTTAAATCATCTTCTGCTATTTTATCAAATGATACATTATCATTTACATCCTTGTTAACCAATTTAACAGAATCTTTGTTTTCTTCTGCCAAACTTCTACATAAGTTAATATCTTCATTAACTATTTTAATTACTTGTGTATTTGCTTTTCTTATTATTTTAACAAGTTGTCTATTTTCTACCATACTTTTACTAATTAAACTAATAGGTTTTTTACGCTTGTTCAAATCTGTACTAGTTACTTTAACACATGTATCAATTACTTTGAAAGATACTTTCTGATTTGCTATATCTTTATCAATTATCTCAACTGGTGACTTATATTCAGTTTCTATACTTTTACATTCAATATTTTGTGATTTATTATTCTCCTCTAATTTATTTTTCAACTTAGCATCTACTATTTTAACATCTTGACTAACTATCTCAACAGATTTTAGTTATCTCTTTTCTATTTGATTTAATTTAATTTCTTTGTTTGCCTTTAATTTTTCCTTGGTTAAACCAATGTTCTTACTAACTAGATTAACAACCTTCTGATTTTCTTTCTTAAACAGCACTATCAAATCATCATCAGGTATCTTAACTTTCTGTAGTGAGTTCTTAACACTTGTCTCCAACAATACTGATTTGACTACCTGACCTTTACTATTCTCTTGTATTTCTAGCTTCATTTTGGGTATTTCTAACTTTGCTTCTAGCTTTGTTTCTAGTTTCACTTCTAATTTTATCTCTGACATTTCTGACTTTATTTCAATCATCCTCTCCTCTGATTTCTTTTGACTCAATTTTATTTCTATTGCTATCTCTGATTTCTGACTTTTTACTTTCTCCTCCACAACTTGCATCTGCCTAACTATACTAGCTTTTATTTCTACCATGTCTGACTTCATTTCTGAAACTTCCGATTTTATTTCTGCCATCCTCTCCTCTGACTTATCTTGATTCAATCGTGTTTCT